>VZRF01008279.1:20765-94273 GCA_013396875.1 Vireo altiloquus | reverse complement strand
GAAGAAGGAAGAAGGAAGAAGGAAGAAGGAAGAAGGAAGAAGGAAGAAGGAAGAAGGAAGAAGGAAGAAGGAAGAAGAAGGAAGAGGAAGCCAGAGCTGATGCCCTGGTTCCTCCATGTTGCCTCTATATAATACATAGAGCAAAACCTAAAACTACAAATGCACACCCTGTGGTACACTAAACAAAAATCTCTTTCATTTCTTTGATGCTTTCAGCCCATCCAGAAGTGAAGGGAGATTCTCCCACAGGGTTAGGTCAAAGGCTAAGCTATTTTGGGGAGCTCTAGGAAAAAATGAATTCCCAAAGGAGTAGGAAAAGTTTTCCAGCTTTCCTGGACTCCAACAATGACAATGGGTCACAGGGTGTCAGTGGCACCAGGAGAGGGCCTTGTGCTTGCACCAGTGTCGGTGCAAACACAGGGAATAGGTGACATCTGGTAGCACTTGGAAAACTTGACCTCACAGGATCCCAGAATCATTAATGGAAAACTCCTCCCAGGCCATCGAGTCCCAGCTGTGCCTGGTCCTCACCTTGTCCGCAGCCCAGAGCTCTGAGTGCCACCTCCAGGGATGGGCACTGCAAACCTCCCTGGGCAGTTCCTGAGCACCCTTTCCATGGGGGAATTCCTGCTGCTGTCCAACCTGAGCCTCTCCTGGCCCAGCCTGAGGCCATTCCCTCTCCCTCTGTCCCCTCTGAAGACCCTGCCAAGTGTAAGGTGAAAGAAAACCACCCTTGAGAAGAGGACCTTGGTTTGTAGCTACACCAATTTCTGTACCTGGAGAGGTTTTGTGCATGACTCTGTTTCAGTCTGGGCTTCCGAGCTCTCCTCTCACAGCTGAGTGACTCCTGGCACCTGACACCCATCAGGTGACATCTGCTGCCCTGGGCTTGCAGGCAGGGACACCTTTGTGGTCTCCTCCTCCCCACAGCCCAGACTGTGGACATTGATCCAGTGACCATTTAGCACAACGGGGAGGGGAGGTAATGAAAGGACACTGCAATTCCCAGGCTCCCTGCTCCAAGTTTTCTCTCCCTTGAGGAAAATCAATGCAAAATGTGAGCCACTTATCTGATAGTTCACGTCCAGGAAGGTACAAGCACCAACACAGCCCTGAAAATCTGGAAATGCACAGCTGGTGTTTTCTCAAATGGCTTTTTTCCTTTAAAAAATAAATTTAAAAAATAGCAAAAGAAGCACGGGAGTTAAAATAAAAGCTACAAACTGCATCTCGCACAAAAACCCAGAAGAAACAAAGAGCTAAGCTGATGCCTTTCCCTGGTCTTAAAATTAAAACCAAAACACGGTTTACAAGGAAAAGGGGTTTTTACTTCGGTATTTATTTTAGGATTTTTGGGTACAGCACTTCATCCAGGTGGAATGTTTTGAAAATGCATGCACACCATCACACCGAAATGCACACAATTATAGGCTTTGCAAAATTAACACATTTATCAAAGATTCCCTAATGAGAGGCTCGAGTGAACCACCCATTTTGAGGAACTTTCTTCTTGAATGGGCTTATTTTAGTTTACAAAAATGTGTTCTGGAGAGGCCCTTGGTGTCTGGGGCTCCCAGGATGTTTGCTCTCCTGGTTTAACGGTGCCGTGGGGCTGAGCTGAGTTATCAGCCTTGGGAAGTTACAGTGTGTGGGCTAAAATCACTAAGAATACATCAAACTATTAAAGGGTATGTAAGAGGGGTATAAAAGAAACAAAAAATCATTCTTGTATCAAGCAAGCTCCCCAAATTTTATGAGCAGAAGATCATGGCAGGATTATCCACAAAGCCATTAAAAAGTCTCACTAAGGTCACTGTGATTGTCTGGAGAGCAAAGGTTGTTCAACAATGATTGCACTTCAAAACACAAACCACATCCAATAACACCACCAGCTATAGCAAAAATAACTCCAATAAAAACCTTCTCACTTCTTTTTGCTTATACTTTCTAAATTTCCTCGGCCAATCATTTCCAATCTGCTGTTAAAGAGCTTCCAGTTCCATTACAGATGAACCTCCAGCTATTGATCCAAGCATTTCCCACCGCAAGAACCAGGGCAGGAGGTTTTGAAAGCTGCTTTTCTACGGCAGCAGAGCAGCTGGAAGCATAGGAACAATTCAGGCTCCTCTCAGAGCATCATTCCTGGCTCCAGAGGTCACCTTTGCTGGGGGGATCATTAATAAGCCGCACATTTTGCAAGGATTAACACCCACTAAACCTTGGCATTTATTGCGGAGACGGAGATCAATGGGGCACTTTAGCACAGGACTAACAACATCCCTGCGCTGCTTCTTTCCCTCTTTAATCATCTTTGGGGAGGGGTACAGAGGCAGCAGTTCAGGGGGGTTGTTTCCTGGTTTATTTGTGGAGCTGGGAGCTAATTAATCCCCTCGTTATCAAAGCAGAGCCTCTGATTGGGGTTGTCCATAGCTCTGCTCAGTCACTGTGAAATGGAGACCTGAAAAAGCCACATGGAGACAGAGCCTGAAGTTCAGGCAGAGGAAAGAGCTTTGTGGAATACAAACAAGGGGTAAAGTTGCCTAATTCTGCTTCTTTGATGCATCTGGTGTGGGGAAAAAAAAGACCAATAAGCTTTATACTTCAAAATGTGTGTTTTTACACTCAGCAGAAAATCTGTTTGAATGTTTATCTGTGTTGAACCTGCAGATCTCTTTTATTTCGGTGTCAGGTCTCCATCATGTGTGTGTGTGTCCCAAGTAAAATAAAATCTATAAAAACTACAGGAGAAACAGCTGTTCTATATTAAGGTGTTTTTCCTATAATTGACATTATTTTTTCTGTATTAATATTCTTGGATATAATTCACAGTGTTAAAACACGTGGAGAGGGCACTTAGTTCTCTCTCCAGTTGCAGGGTAAGAGAATAATAAGGATTTAAAAATTATATTTATAAAAGTATTTACAGAAAAAGGTAAAAATTGTGGACGTTGCTTCCAGAGCAAATTCCTTTCCTTTTCCTGGGATGCTGCAGGAATAAGGAGCTTTATTGCTGGAGTGGTTGTATCACCTCCCTTCCCCAGAAGGTGGTCTCTTGCCCAGAAGCCACCAAGAATTCAGGTTCATTTGGTTTGGTTGGGTTTTCTCAGCTCTTTCTCTGCTCCAGCAGCAAACCTTTTTGGGAATTTAGAGTGCACAAATCCATTTTTGTGGGATTTCAAGAACTCTTTTTAGCAAGGGCAGATCGTTCCCCAATGCCTGCACTGTTCAATTACTGAGCCTGTCCAGCAGCTCAATCTACTTCACAGCACATCTTAATTTTTACAAAAAAGTGAATTATGATGGACTTTTGCTCTCAGGTTTCCAATATCTGTCAAGACTTCAAGGAATATTCACGAGACAAAGATGGTGTAACTCCATGAATCTGAAATTACATCACCTCTGTATTAAAAAAACAATTGCAAGGTTACATTCATGAAAAATTATGTTGAAATTTACTTTAGAAGGTGTCTAACAAGAATGAGGGGAAATTAAGCAAATAATTTGGGAAATGTTCACTGAATTAGCACTATAAAATTAATTAATTCAACCTTACTTGAGCAGTGCCCTGGATTCATGAAGGTGAGCAGCCTGGGATAGGGGAAGGTGTCCTTGCCCATGGCAGGAGGTTGGAATGAGATGATCTTCCAGCCCAAACCCTTCTGCAATCCTGTGACTGAAAATTTTAGAGCAACCAAAACTCTCTGCATGGAGTGAACACCAAATAGAAGTTCAGGTGGGTTAATGAATGAACTTCAGAGCAGAAGGTGGCACTAAGTAAAGCACCATGTGGGATGGGATCACATTCCTTTGGTAAAAAAGCCTCATCTTGGGCCTTAAATTTTGCCTTTGTGGTCGCAGGGATTTGCCCTTGAGCAATTTGAGGCTTGTGCACAGCAGAGAGTTTAGATCATGTTAGCCCTTGGTCTGATCCAGTTAAAGAGTTGGTAAAGACGTCCTGATCTGACCAAAGGAGGGAGGGAAGAGCTGACAAAGTCAAGGCTCCATCTCCTGAAGGCACAGTGACAAAACCCCGAGTGTATCATTCCAAGGCATCTCCGATTTCCACCGAGGAAGGAGAGCAGAAAACCTCTCCCAGACCCAGCTTTTGCAAGAGACAACCTTGGCTCAGCTTCTAATTCCCTCCTGTCTCCCAGCCCGCTCTCCCCATCCTCTCCTGTCTGGTTTATAGACCAGATCCTATCTCCCAGGTATTTTTAGCCTACGACAGCATCCTGAAAGCTACACAAGGACATCGAGCGCTTCATCCTGAGACAGGGAAAGTTTTGTCACCCCAGAGCCAACTTTTGAGGTGGCTGGAGGCCCATCCCAGGCTGCTGAGGCTGCTCCAGGCTCAGCCTGGTTTGCAGGAGGTGTCCCTGCCCTGACACTGTCAAAACTCCAAGGGGAGCAGCCCTTTCTTAATGGCACAAAAATTTTATTTAGGGGATTTCTGACAGCTGGAAACACAACCAGGTTAAAGAGGTTCAGTCTGGGATTTTTGATTATCAATGTTTTCTTTGGTTTTGTTTCTCTTTTTTTAAAAATGTTTTTTAAATGTTTTTTTCTGATAGAATGTCGCAATTCTTCAAAAGCAAAATATTTGACAAAGAAATGTCTGTCTCAATCAATTTTTGTTTTGACAAATTATTGGGCAAACCCACAACATTTGGGTAACCTGTAAATGTTTTATCCTGACCTCTAGGAAAAGACTGTTTTAATATTCAAATTTATCATCACTTTCTGTGTCATTTCTCAAAGATAGGGATCAAATCTTTAATAGGGTATAAGACAGTTCAGAAAAATCTAAATCAGAACTTTACAGGTTCTGATAAAAAGAAAACTCAGGTGTTCAGAAGTTCAAAATTCGGCCATTGAAGTGTTACAGTCTTTCTTGAATGAAAAAACTGATAGGAAGGTTTGGGTTGGGAGGGTTGGGAGGGACCCCAGAGGTCATCCAGTGCCACCCCTGCCATGGCAGGGACACCTCCCACTGTGCCAGGCTGCTCCCAGCCCCAATGTCCAGCCTGGCCTTGGGCACTGCCAGGGATCCAGGGGCAGCCACAGCTGCTCTGGGAATTCCATTCCAGTCCCTCCCCACCCTCATTTCTTCCCAATATCCCACCCATCCCTGCCCTCTGGCACTGGGAAGCCATTCCCTGTGTCCTGTCACTCCATCCCTTGTCCCCAGTCCCTCTCCAGCTCTCCTGGAGCCTCTTTCGGCTCTGCAAGAGGCTCTGAGCTCTCCCTGGAGCCTTCTCCAGGCTAAGCACCCTCAGCTCTCCCAGGCTGGCTCCACAGAGATCTTAAAGTGAACAATTAATCTTTTGAAGAGACATTCATAAAATTTTTGCCATTCTCAGTCGGAAATTGAAAAGTTTTAACAGCAATCATTTCCTCAGCAGCAGAGAAATTCTGTTCCCATCTTGTTAGACAAGAAATGCATAAGGAAATGTTTTTATTTTGACATAGAAAAAGATAAATTTTTAAAGAACTCTTAAAATATGCTACAAGAAGCTTGGTTTAATCTGTTGCAAGCAACTTTTAGTCTATTTACTCTTGATACCACTTAGAAAAAGCCCTGTAATTATTTAAAAGAAAATTTTAATGAGGAAATACCTAAAATTCCATTTTAAATTTTATTCCTAATTAAAAATAGAGCTGCTAATTATAAAGCCTATCTCCTTTAGAAGGTGCTGCGAGGCTTAATTAATTGTCGGTAAAGCTCATTTGAGAAGCTCACAGGATGGAAGTGTAGAATTGTTTCTGTTAATCGGGAGGAGGCTCTGAGAGCCCTGAAGGAGGCCAGCAGGGGCTGCTGGGCACCTGTGGGGGCATTCCAGGAGTTCCCACATCCTGTTCTCCCCATTTCCCAAACCAAGAGCAGACCAGGACAGCTGAGATGCTTCCAACATGGTAGAGAAGTCTCCAGGAGAGCTGGAGAGGGACTGGGGACAAGGGATGGAGGGACAGGACACAGGGAATGGCTTCCCAGTGCCAGAGGGCAGGGATGGGTGGGATATGGGGAAGGAATTCCTGGCTGTGAGGATGGGATTGGAATTCCCAGAGCAGCTGTGGCTGCCCCTGGATCCCTGGAAGTGTCCCAGGCCAGGGTGGATATTGGGGCTGGGAGCAGCCTGGGACAGTGGGAGTGGAAATGGGATGGGATTTAAGGTCCTTCCAACCCAAACCACTCTGGGATTCAGTGATGAGCACAAGTAACTTTTTCTCATTAGCAGAAGGACACTCCCCTGCCTGACTCTGCCTTTTCTCAGCTGAAACAGCCCCAAAGGGAAAATGGAAATCTTAGAAGGTTTGAAGTTCCCATCAGAATTTACATCTGCACCACTTTAGACAAACTAGGTGTCTCCTCCCTCTTTTTAAAAATTTTCTTTTTAATATATAACATTATATAAGGAGCAATTAAGTGTTTCAGGAGGTCAGTGGGTGCTGGGATGTGATTCATGGTTCAGCTCCCACCCCACGAGCTGAACCTCACGGAGCTCAGGACGCGATTGCAGGGACCAGGACCAAACAAAACTGTTCCCAGTTCTAAACCTAATCCCGTGTAGTGACCCAGTTTTTGAGGAGAGAGGTTTGTGATTACCTGACAGGAGCTCATATTTGTACGAGAGGAACAGCAAGAGCACATTTAATCTTTCATGCTCCGCTCTGACAGCTGCGCTTTCGCTCGCTCAGCTTTCTTGAAGGATGAGCCAGGCAGAGCCAATTTTTATCCATCCCAAATTTCCAGACAGGGATGTGCATGAACTGTAGGAGCTGTTTATCTGATTGAGGCGCTAATTGTGTGGGTCCTAGCCGGAGCAGCGCGGGGAAGGCAGCGCATTTCACGCTCAGTGCCAGGGAAGAGACTCGCAGAGCTCAGTGGATGAAAGGCTCCTAGTCCCAGCTGGGAAAACAGTTCCATTATCTCCCAGTTGCACAGACCTTCCACACGGCTCCGTTCTGCCTCGCTGAACGCTCTGCCTCGCCGAGAGCTCCGAACAGTCCTGCAGAAAATTGCAAAGATCCTGAGACGTTTTCCCTGCTCGGAGCTGTAAGTACAGAGCCGCGCTGGCTGCTGCAGTGTGGATGCTGCCGGGGAGCTGCGTTTGCAGGGCTGGGTTTTTATCCTCCCTCGGTGGCTTGCATTTGCATAAGGGGGAGAGAAAGGGGGAAAATTCTGCTGCTTCTTTTTATTTTTTTTTTTTCCTCTTCTCTGCTGCGTTTCTGGAAATGGCTGATGCTCCAAATGTGTGCGTTCTGGGCAGAAAAAGGACGCGTGGAAAGGGTTTGTGTGCGTGTGAGAGCTGAGGCAAACAGAGCCCAGACCACAGGCACCACAGGTACATCAGTGAGGCTATCACAGCCCTGTGCTGCAGTGAAATGGGCAACACGGAGCATGACAGTGCTGATTTCGGCACTTTCAGATCACTTTCTACAGCCTAGTAAAAGCTAAAGTGGGTAATGAGAGCCTAACCTAATTTCTGCCAGCTGAAGGTGGGGAAAGCAATAAACATAAATCTGCAGGAAAACGTTGGTGAGCCCTAAAAAGAAAGTTTTTCCCTGTTGTTCGTTTGAATCATCAGAGGGAAATATGAAGCAAGTTCACAGCCTGTGCTGAACTTTGGGTCTGCGTCCAAAGATTTGCAGGAGTGTTGGTTTGGATATTGTTATTTATTCACACTGCATGACACAGCTTTAAATGACATGACACTTCATCAGAAGTTTGGGAAGTCTGTGTTTCCAGAAGTGCCTGGCTAGAACTTTCTGTTAAATCCTATATTCCCGTGGTGCTTTTTTGGGTGAATCCTTGCATCCAGGCAGTTGTTGCATGTGGAAAGGGCCTCCTCCAGCAGGTTTTGCACAAGCAGGATGCTCCAGGCTGACAATTTCCTGCAGCACTTACGGAGCTGAATGATGAAGCAAGATGCAAACACTCTGTCAAAAACAATTACTTGTCCTTTTATCAGCAATGTAACCCTTTGCAGATGAATATTATGAGTTAAAATTGGAGTATTTACTCCTCTGAAGTAGCATTTCCACCTCCCTTCCTTTTATTTTTCTCCCCCAAAGAGAGGAGCCTTGTGACTTCCACACAAAGTTCTGAAAGTTCAGAGATTTTTTCTAGTGTGTGCCACTAAACCCTGCAGTGTTTGTGATTCCAGGCACCACATCCCCACAAATAACCCATCCTCGTCAGCCAGCCTTGCCTTTGGTGCTCCAGAGGCACTGTGTCAGTGTTTCACATTCCAGCAGTCTCTGCTTCACAGGTTTTATGACACTAAAAAGTCCCAAATCAGTACCTATATGAAGTTAGCAACAACCATAGATCACATTTTAGTGGTTAAAAAAGAAAAATAAACCCCCCCGATGTTTGCAGCTGCGGGTTCCAAACGCTGGTGAGCTACTGCTGGCCGTGGATTACAAGTTTTACCTTCCATGCTGAGGATAAAATTATAAATAATCCATAACAACTTAAGTGCTCTAAATCAAGCAGGAGCCATGTCTCTTTTCCTTTGCTTCCAGCTTTATGACCACTATTAAAAAGGTTTGTGGTGCATAATAAGCTACCCTAAAATTAATTTCTTGCTACTGAAGCAAGTATTTCCCTCACAAAACAAGGTGCCAGTGTCCCCAAGGGGTCTTAAAACACAAAGCTGGGTGGCTCAAAGCACTATTTGTGTTTGGAAGGAGAATTTTCATTAGAAGATACCTCATGAATATGTGGGAATAGATCAGCTCTACAAAACAGCACCAAATTTGTATTTCCCCCCCAAAACTGTGCTAGCTGCATGTTACTGCAATATTCCTTCTGCTTAAAACTAAGTTTATTGCAGAAGATCTCCACAGACTGGCCTCTGCTCACCTTCCTTGGGGACAAAGAGACACAAAAAACACCTTAATGGTGCCCTGCTTGTCCCCAGCCTCTCACCCTGTCCCTGGAGCAGGGAAGACTCTTGCAGAGGAGGAAAACCAGCAAGTCTAGTCCAAAAAGTAATTCATTCCTTCTTCCCAGAGGCTGCACTCAGAGCTGGTCACAACGCTGTGCTTGGGCAAGTTTGTAGTCTGTGCAAGAGGGAATCTCTCCAGAAACGGAGACAGAAAGAAAAATCAGGCACAGTTTTACAGCTACAACTCCCTTTGTGGTAAAAACCACTCCTGTGGGGTAAAAACCATCCCTGGGACACTAAATAAAGAAGAAAAAAAAACAACCCAGACACAGCAGCAGAATTTAGGTGATTAGGTGATGTTATTTGCATCCAAGAACGATCAGACTGCACAAATCTCTTATTTACCCAAAGGCTTTCCACAAGCGCAGAGTACGCAAGGAAAAAAACCACACACCTTAAAAAGAGAACAAAGCATCTCTGAGTGCCTTAATCACAGCAAACAGGAGCAACCCCTATTAAAACAGATCAGGGCACTGTACTCGACAGTTCTCCATCTTTTGGATGAAGAAAAATAAAAAAAAACAACCCCACACACAACAAGTGTGAGACAGAGCATCAGAGGAATTGAAGCCCTGCCTCGGCACTTGGAAGGTGCTAAAAACACCAGGTCAGCACAGACTAAAGAGCCAGCAAGGTTTATTTTGCACTAAAACACCCCCTGGGGACTTGAACTCATCAGCTTCAGAGGCTGGAGGAGAAGCAGCGAGGAAAAGCTGGAGTTTTTCCACACTTTCCTACTCTGGGCTCTGCCTCCTCTCCCCCAGGAAGCACCTCCAGCCTTGGCTTCTCCTGATGGATCAGATGCAGCTGCTCAGCATTTCCTGCTGCTCTTATCCTTGAGGGCACAGGAGCTTCTTCCCATCTCTTTTGGGACAGCAAAAGTGATGGTTTTGTCCTTATTGTAGCCCCCCAGGGCCTGAAGGGGCTCCAGGAGAGCTGGAGAGGGACTGGGGACAAGGCATGGAGGGACAGGACACAGGGAATGGCTTCCCAGTGCCAGAGGGCAGGGATGGGTGGGATCTTTGGAACTGGGAATTCCTGGCTGTGAGAGTGGGCAGGGTCTGGGATGGAATTCCCAGAGCAGCTGTGGCTGCCCCTGGATCCCTGGCAGTGTCCAAGGCTAGGTTGGATGGGGCTGGGAGCAGCCTGGCACAGTGGGAGGTGTCCCTGCCCATGGGATGAGATGAGCTTTAAGGTCCTTTCCACCCCAAGAAATTTTATTATCCTATGATCTCATATCTCTATTAATTTTGGGGGTCTTTGTGTTTTGGGTTTCCTAAACGAGTTAAAACTGCAGACCACGCAGTGCTCAGGGGAGCCACTGAGACAGAGGGATGGGGAGAAAGGAGTTGGGGAGAAGTGTAATTTCCCTCACTGAGAGCCTCTGATGTATTTTTAGCCTCTAAAGACCAGAAGGAATGGATCAAGTGAGTCAGAAAGGCAGTTTGTTTATTAAAATTCTTGACAGCCTCTGCTGTAATGCTCTTGTTAGAAGAGATGGAAAACATCAGAAAGATGAGAGAAGCCATGTTCTGTCCCTGCTCTTTACACAACATCATATTAACATGGAAAGGAGCATAATTGGCTTCCCAATAGCTGGTTTTATTGGCTGTATCCAAATCCGAGTGACCCAGGTACACAACAACCCTCCCCAGGCCCTGGTCCCAGCTCCCACCAGAGGCAAACAAAGGAAAACATTCTGCCTACTTTTCCTACAATAATTCCTCACTTTTCTTCAGGACACCATGGCATGATCACCAATAGGATCCATTTTCTACGTAAGGTTCTTCAGAAAAAAAATATAATTGTTTTGTATTTGGTAATGAATTCACGGCTGCAACCAAAGCATGAGGATCCCAAATCCCTCTTTGTGGTGTTGCCTGCAAGGAATCTTTTATTAAAATTCTCTTATTAAACTTATCTCTTATGAAATGGGGGAAGACAGGCTGGAAAACAAGGATCCTCTGCTGTAAAAAGTAGTGTAAAAATCAAATGTGTTCCTGTAAGCAGCACCTGATTCCAATTCCTATCCCTGTGATTTACACTGGGAATAGAGAACCCGGTTGGGTTGAAGTTCTGCACCAAGTTTCTCACTGAAATGAAGGAATTTTTAGACACTTAGTGATTATTTCAGCTCCAAACACGCCTTTTCCTTGCATGCACATTTGAGGTTTGACCACCTTCCACCAGGAGTGAGGTTGGGACATCAGGACTGAGCCTGCCTGGATCACAAAATGCTCGGCCCTGTTTGAAACCCATTTCTCCAACCCATTCATTCCCTCTCCGGGTTTGGTGTGCACAGAACACAAGAGTGGTGAGAGAAACAGGGATTAAAAGCCCTGAAGTTTCTGCAACTTCATCTCTCTGAGCAGTTCCCGATAATCCTACCATGAAATTACAAAACCAGCGGGACCAGAGCAAACCTCCCCGGGAATTGTGCTCCCTCCATTGGTAAAGGAAGCCAGATAAGGCGTCGATTGTTATCAGCTAAATGAGAGAGCTCTGCCACGTGGGCTCCCCAGCATGCCACCCCTCTGCTGAACGCCCTCAGCCACGGCAGGATCTGCCCTGGAGGTGTGCACTGGATCCCTGCCTTTCCCAGGGCCTTCCAGCTCCCCAGCAGTTTGTCCTCGAGCCAAGGAAAGGAAACCAAAAGTGAAATTGTCCCCAGCACAGAGGCACACTGAGCATTCACACCACAGCCTCCAGCAGAGCTGCTGCTTCCCCCTCGTGCCTCAGTTTCCCTTCTCTGCTCTACCAGCTAGCAGCCACCATTCCAGCTGTTCCTTGTGAAAAACGNTCTCCCCTATCCGGTTATCCTGTGTTCCACTCCTGATCGATCCATTCTTCATTCCAGGCTCTGAGGCCTGTCCATGTTATCTTCAGCCAGACAGTCCAGGAATTTGGGGAATTTCCTTGCTCATCTTTGCTATCCTTAGTTTACTACATAAAGAAACATTCTACATATGATATAATCCTATGAAATCACACTACTTTTTAAAATGAAATATTTTCATTACATTTCATTTTCTTACATGACACATATGACATTCATTTTAATATTTGCGAAAAGCCAACAATACAATGTGCATTTATAACATTCCTGACGCTTTAGGGTGGGATAACCCTGGCTGCTGGGAGCTGTTTCACACGTGGCACCCTTGCTGGTACCACAGCATTTAAGCTCTCCTCACACGATGATGACACTGCGCTAATTTCCTTAATTCACCCACTTAGCCCCGAATGGGTTTGTTTTCCTTCGGCTGATAATAGCAGGGAAGCTCTGCAGTCCCCAGCGAGGAAATTCCTCTCCAAGAGATTGTTTTGCCTGCTGGTTGAGCGGGAGCACTTGGGCTGCACGGCGGGTGAGAGGTTTTACCCCTGTTAGAGTCACTTAAACTGCCACCTTTCCCTCAGCACTGATATCATTAGTGGTGACACATTGCTGCAGCCTCTCCACAGAGGTCACCCAGCCCTTTCTGCAGCTATCACACAAAGCTAAATGCCATATATGTTATATTTAACCCTCTCCTTTCCTGTGTGACTCCGAAACCTCTGCAGGTGCAGGTTTAATTTCTGTCCCGAACACACTCTGGCCCCTCCATTCCACCAAATCCATGAGTTAGGTTGGTATTTTCAGCCCTGGCTTAATTTCCCAACCCCAAAATCCAAATAAATACCAATATTTGCTATAAAATTATAAAGCCTGGGCAACTGCATTCCCATTTGTTTGTGAGGGCAGAGCCACAGGGGAAAGGCTTGTCAGAGAGATTTTCTTCTACTTACAAGGAAAATCTTTGTTTCCTACATCACTGGAATAGGAGCAGTTATTCATGGATTGCTTTGCCAAAGCCTGGGCTAGTGGAAGGTGTTCCTGCCCATGACAGGGGGTTGGGACAAGATAATCTTCATGGTCCCTTCCAACCCAAACCATTCTGGGGTTCTCTGAAAAACCTACCCAAAAATAAACAGACTCATTTTTTAAGGAGAGAATTCTTGTAGGGCTGAATCTATTCTGAATATTTGTTGTTGCTGTTTAAGTACCAAGCAGCTTTTGACCAGGATAAAGTCAGGCTGCTACCTGTGCAAACATTCCCAGGAAAAACACCTGTCCCAGGCAGGAGGTGTGGGGCTGCTGTTGGGGCAGCCACGACACACACAGCCTGGCCATGTGCAAAAAAGCCTTTATTAAACAAAACAGATTATTTTTATAGACTTTTGGATGTTATCATTCATGTTACATAGCTATTAGTTACTAAATTACTCCAGTAGGTTCACTGGCTGTTGTTAATTACAATATACTGCCACTGGTCACCTATAGCATAAGCATTCAGGCATTCAGAAAAATACCAGGTGCAGATATGTTGCTGTTTTTCTCCTTCTGTTGTTTATCTTTCTTGCTTCTGTTGATATTACATTTACATGGGTAAAAACCAATTGTTTTTCATCTCCTGGGCTTTTCTAAAGGTCCTTCTCCAGCCAGAGACACAGGCCTAGGCCATGACTTTACAAAGGCAACAAGGGATTCATTTTACAAGGTTTTACCTATATGCAATAGTGTGGGGTGGTGAGGAAAGCAGGTGTGGAGAGTAATGGTGAGGAGGTGGAGTGTCCATCCCTGGAGGTGTCCCAGGAAGGGCTGGAGGTGGCACTCAGAGCTCTGGGCTGGGGACAAGGTGGGGATGGGGCACAGCTGGGGCTCGAGGATCTCAGATGGTTTTTCCAAGCTCAGTGATTCTGGGATTCTGGGAAATGCCTCTTGTTTAGGTGAGGCTCTTGAGAAGAGGGCCCAGAGTCCACTGGTGCCTTAGGGTTTAACTTTTCTCTGTTCCCAGCCCTGCCCTGCCCAGTGTAACTCTGCAGGTCCCTGGAGCTCGTTCAGTGCTGTTCTCTCATGCTCACACTGACATAACAAAGCCTCTCCAGCTCGCTCTCCAAGGACACCCAGACCCTCCTGGGCCCAACAACTGCAAACCTTCATCTTGGGGAGAGAAAGGGGGGCAAGCTTGGGCAAATTCCATCCTTGCCTGGCTTCTGCTTGGGCAATTGATGCTGATATCAAAGTGGGAAGAACTCGGGAGCTGGCATTGTCCATGTTGGGATGCACTGAGGCAGGAGCCTCTGGAGCCCAGAGTGTGACCTCTGAAGGCCTTTCCAATCAATCCCTCCTTTATTCCTTTATTTCTTCCTAGACTCTGTTTCTAGGGAGCCATTTAAGGCATCACCATGACTGAGTCCATGCCATGTCCTCAGCACACTCCTGCTCAGGTCTCACACAGCCCTTTCTCTTCCCTGTGCTCACATGAGCACAGAACTGTAGGTTTAAAGCACCATTTGGCCACTTTTCCATAGGTTTTTCTGCCTGTTAATAGGATTATCCACCCCCTGTGCTGCTGCTGTGCCCCAAACACAAGTTGGTGCTTCAGGCCCGTCCCTGCCAGGGCTGCTTCATCCCCCTCTGCTGCCCCTCTCCAGGTTTGATTCCATCTGAGACATCACCTCGACTTTTACTCACTGCCTGAAGCAAAGGAGAATCCTGGCTTATGAACCTGCTCACAATTGCTGCAGTTCCATCCAGGAATAAACTGTTCTTAACCTAAATACTCCTCTGAGGACACTGAGCTTGGGGGAAGAAACATAACTGTGCTGTATGTAGTGCAGGCAGGGATAAGTGAGCCTGGATACACTGGATAACACAGGAAAGCAGTTGGGAAGAGAGGGGAGGGAGAGGAGAACAGACAGCTGAACAATAATGAGCACTTTAGATTGCAGTAAATGCAATGTTTCCAAATAAAACATCCACTTGTTGAAGCTACAGAGGATGGAAAGGCTGCCAAAGTGAAGGATTTGTCCAAAGGCAGCCCCAAAAAAAAATACCTCAAGGAGGAAGGAAACTGCAGTGTGTGGAGACTCTTTCCACAGTGGGAGTTGTTGGAATCCAGGAAAAGCCTGGGAACCTTTCCTGCTCCTCTGGGTGAGCTGAGAGCACCAAAGAAATGAGGAGATGTTGTTTAGTGCACCACAGAGTGTGGAGTTGGAGTTTTTAGGTTTTGCTATATATATTATATAGAGCCAACATGGAGATTTTAGGGTGTTGGCTTCTTCTTCTTCATCTTTCTTCTCCTTCTCTTCCTTTTTCCCTCTGACATGAGTTCCTGTGATTTGTTAATTGGTAGATAGAATTTAGTGTAGAGGAGACATGTCAATGAGGTTGATATTCACTGGTTTTGGGAACAAAATAAGACAGGTAAAGTTTTCTAACTGGTTGCTAATAGATATAAAAGCTACCTGCTTTGGGTAGCCATTGCCATTCTGCCCTCGTGTTCCTGGAGGTCACAGCACAGTCTGTGCCTCCGAAACTTTGATAAGAACAAGAAATAAACAAGCTTTGAAACGATAGAAAGAAGCTTCATTTCATCCTTTCGGGACATGGGACACTGAAACAAGGAACACAGCCGGGCCAGGAGCCAGCAGGTTCCAAAGAACACCTGACAGGAGTGAGGTGGGGCTGTGGTTGGTGCTGGGCACCACAGGGAGCAGCACCCATGGCATAATTGACATGGCACATTAAAGGCTGGTAAAAATGATAGGGCAAAGTGGGCAAAGGTCAGCGCAAGAAGAGCTGGTGTGGAGCTAAATTTGCAGGAAAAAGATTTTTTCTCTTTAATGCAAAATGCCCTCTAAGGTGGGCCAGGATCTGCCACTGAATCTTAGAGAAATCCTGATAACAAGAGGATTCGCAGGTATTTTGGGAGGCTGTGAGGAAAGTTATGGGGAGTGCTGTTTGGAATTATTCTGTACTTGAGGTGTTTCAGCATTAATTGCATGGCTTTACTCAGATATTACTCATTTTCAATTTAGTCTTGCCAAAGGTGTTGAATAATGGATGACGCTAAACTTTGGGTTAAGGATTCAGGGGATTGGTTTGGAAGACATGGGTGAGACATCCCCAAAAATCAAACTTCTGTCAAAAATTAGCTGAATAAAAGTTACGTTTGAAGTGCAAGAACTGAGAAAAAGCACCTTCCTCACTGATTCAGGCAAAGTAAAAATGACTAAGCCCGTCACGATTTTACCTCTTTGTCTGCCTGACTTTCTCAGCAAGATTGATTCCAAATCCATCTAAGCCCTGAAAGGAATTAGCAGGAAGCTGCTTTGTTGGAGGATGCTGAGGGGGTGGGTTGAGCAGCCAGAGAAGCAGCAGCAATACCCAAAAATAAAGCTCCAGCCCTGACTAACCAGGGGGCCCTGTTAGGATCACTGAAGTATGAGTAAGTCATAAAACCTCTCACTGGAATCCACAACAGAGGCAAAAGCAACACTTTGAGAGAGTAAAAAAAGCAGGTTAGAAAGTGGTTGTGAGATGATAAAATCAGAGAACACGGAGCAGGATGGAGCTCAGAGCTCAGAGCTCATCCCATCCCACCCCTGCCATGGGCAGGGACACTTTCCACTCATCCAGGCTGCTCCAAGCCCTGTCCAACCTGGCCTTGGGCACTGCCAGGGATCCAGGGACAGCCACAGCTGCTCTGGGAAGCCTTTTCCAGGGCCTCACAGGGAAGAATTTCTTCTCAGGGTGCTTCATCTAACCCTGCCCTCCTTCAGCTTGAGCCATTCCTCCTTGTCCTGTCTTTCCATGCCCTTGCACAAAGTCCCACTGACCCTTCTTGCAGCCAGGAGCAGGGAGGTTTCATCCCCAAAAAAGGCTCTGGGTTGGATTTAGAGGTAGATTCGTAGCTTTATATTTGACTGGATTTATACAAATGTATATATACTTATATTGAAAGTAAGAGAATTTTATAAAGTAGGTCTGCAGTTGTGCTTATCCTTGACAGAGGCCTTCAATAAAAACTCCTGACCCTTAAAGCAAGGAGCTGAGGCACAAAAAATCCATTATTAGTGTTGTTAATTAGCATTATTTAATCCAGGAGTGTCCAAGGCCAGGCTGGACAGGGCTTGGAGCAACCTGGGAGAGCAGAAGGTGTCCCTGCCCATGGCAGGGGTGGAATGAGAGGAACTTTAAGGTTCCTTCCAATCCAACCCAAACCATTTCGGGCTCCCACGACTGCAGGGCAATAGGAGCTGTGCCTTTTGGGGCAGCATTATTTGCACAGGTGAGGCTGAGGCAGCAATATTTTACCCTCTGCACCCTGGTGAGGGATGGAGCATGGCAGAACCTGACCCAGGAGCAGCAAACATCCCCTGCAGTCTCATTCCCTGTGCTTGATGCCAGCTCCCAGGGCAGGACTTGCCCAGGGCTGATCACCAGGCCACAGCCTGTGCAATTAGCCACTCCGATAATCAGTGTCTGCCTCTGATGAGTTATAGCCTGGGCTGGGGGGTGGTTCAGAATAAATGAGCTGGGCTGAAGGGTGTGACAGGCAACAAAGCACTTGTAATGGGTCATGCAGCTGTTAAACCTAAGGAAAAATAAAAAAGGGCCACTAAATTATGTGTCAAAATAATCAGAAATAAAGCTGGAAATCTATTTTAGGCCGCGGTTGTTGACCTGGCATGAGAGACTGAAAATTAACCTTGTTCTGCATAAATGCAGGAGGGCATCAGGGAGGTTCTCAGGTCGCTTGTAGATCAGCCACACTCAAGTTTTGGGCCATTTGAGGGAGGTGTTTCTCCTGTCACAGTGCAAATTTTGGCTACTCCCCAACTGCTGTATCCAGGCCTACCTGGGCTGGCCATGGACAATCAGCAAAAGGTGCAAGATATGCCTCCAGGAAGGTCTCAGAAGATGCTACTGCACTGATCAGCCCCCAGAGATTTGGGTTCAACTCTTTCTTTCCTCTGAAGCCCTTCCTAACTCAGCACTTACACCCCAGGCTGGACAGGGCTTGGGGCAACCTAGGAGAGTGGAAGGAAGAGCTGATCCCTCCCCGAGTCCCACACAAGAAGGGACAAGGAGATCTCCAGGCTGCTCCCAGGAATTTACGTTCTTCAGAGGTGTTTCTGGTGGCTGCACTGTTAAAAAAACCCATAATGGATGTTTCTGTTTTGCTTTTATTTCAGTGTTTTGGAGGAGCAGTAATGCTTTGGGTAAAATTCAAATCAATGCAAACCTGAGAAGCCAATAAAAGTTTATAGATGGTTATCCAATATGTAATTTGTTACACAATTTCTCTGTGGCTTCTGTTTATTGAGACATAAAGACTTTGCTTTTTTTAAGGGAGATTTTATGTGAGGAGGGCATAGGAAGGAATAACCTTTCATACCTGTTGTGCCATAAACTAAATTACTCTTAACCCAAACCATTTATCTTGTGGTGGCAGCCTAATGAGACCAAAGGAAACAGAAACAAACTGCCTGGAATTTTCTTGAAGGGACAACTTTTATTTACGTCAAGCCTGTGGCTTACCAGATTGGCCACCTGGATGTCACAGGGGATAATATCAGATTATCTGGACAATAATCCAAGGAAATGCTGAGGATATAAAGCTTGGGAAAGGGAGTTTTACCCCACACATCACAGGGTGTGAGTGTAGCACAGACGTTCAGGGGTGGCTGCACACTTTGTGCTTGTTTCCTGGGAGGAATTTCCTGCTGGATGTGAGTGATGGAGGGAAGGGAAGGAAGTCTGAGCAGCAGCCTGGGGGCTGCTCAGATGAGGATCATCATGGCTTTGGTGATTTGGATCCGGAGGGCTGGAAAAGCTCTCAGGAAGAATGATCCCCACCCTAGTGGGGAAATTCACTGCAATGCCTTGTGCTTATGACTAAGATGTTCTTTCTCTAACATCACTTTTCTCTTTGCAATATCCCTTGGCCTGTACACAACATCATTTTTCCCAGTGTAATTTCAAAGCAAAGGAGCAAAACTTCAGAGTAAATACGACCTTCCTTTTTTATTTTTTTTTTTTTTTTGAGCCAGACACACAAACATAAAAGGAGCTTTTACTCAGTAAGTCCTGCTTGAAGAAATGCACTGACCTGGAGATACACACAGAGTAAAACCCTATTTGAGGCTGTCTCATAAGTTAAGTGAAGCTCCAAGTCTTTGGAAAGCTGATCTAAATCTTGCTGGAATCAGTGGGATGTGTTTCCCTTCTCCAGGACTGAATCAGCCCTTGTACACTGCTAATTAGGTCTGTTAATTTCTGAGTGATTTCCCCTCCCCTGATGCAGTGGCTGAGAGATTGGGTTGGGTACAGGAATTGAAATAGGTGGTGATGAACTCTGATGAGGACTGATTTTCCTGTTACAGAAAGAAAAGCTGAAGGCAGTGGATCCCTTCAGACCCCAAACTTGCTATTTCCCTTAAAGGATGGCAGATTTTTGTGAGAGGAGCAGACCAAGAGAGGAATAAAAACACTCAGTGTGTTGTTCTCAGCGTACAACAGGTGAAAAAAAAATGGATCTGTGTCACTATGAGATATCAACATTGTTTTATATGTCAAGCAAAAAAAGAGTAGTAGTCCATTATTTAGATGAGCACCAGTAAAATGGATGTTTTTAAGAGTGAAAAGCAGGGCCATCTCCTTCTTATCATCTCCATTCAATCTCCTAAACTCCTGCTGAACCTATTACAGAGCCTGGGCTGCAAGAGAGAGCAGCCAAGGCTCAGAGTGACACAGAGTGACATCAGCAGGAGTTATTAGAGGAATTTATGAGCACAATCAGGCACGGGGATGACAAGAAGTTGGGGAAGAGCTGCAGTATCCCAGGAAACAATCTGCATTATTAAGAGCAGAACTCCAGGGAAGGTGTAATGAGCTTGACAAAGTGCAGACACTTCACTTCGGGATCCTCCTCAAAGTCTCTTCCTCAAAACCAGCAGCACTTTTAAACCCATTAGAGACCAAACTGTTGTGTTTTAGGGTTTTGAAATGTGGTAGGAATTTGTCGGTGGAGCAGCTTTGCAGGGATGTGAGGCTGGAAATGAGGCTCTCACAATGCTTTTTCTGCAGCTGTTGGGATGGGTTTGACAGTCCTGGGAAAGCACCAGGTTGGGCTGGCCAGGGCTCCAAAGGTGGCCCCAAACTGGTGCCAGTGTCGGTGTGAAACTGGTCTGAACCTTCCTGAGGTGGAGCATAACCAGTGCTGCTGGCCAGGGCTCCAAAGGTGGCCCCAAACTGGTGCCAGTGTCGGTGTGAAACTGGTCTGAACCTTCCTGAGGTGGAGCATAACCAGTGCAGCTTCCTGAGTCTTTAAAAGCTTGAAAAGGAAACTTCATTATTAAATATTTTGGATCTCTGTCCCATGGAAACACTCCCCAGAGGGGAAGGAAGGATGTAACCACAGGGGTTAGGCTGTTCAGGTTTACCAATCAAACTATTTATTTTTATTTTTTGTCTCCAATATATAACCCCAACTCAGCAAAACACCTAAATACATCTTTCCATGTGAGATATGAGAGTGATCTTACAGCTGCAGCAAAGAATACACCTGAAAAAATGTTAATTAGCTATTTCTGCCATGAAGCAGCCATTCCATAAACCTGGTTTTAGACAGACCCCAAAGCAGGAAGCTTAAGTTCCGAAAAACCTTTAAATTCAGTGTTTTCCTTGAACAAATCCTTATTTTTCTCTGGAATATTAGCAGTGTAGCCAGCCTCCAGTTTTGAGAGCAACTTACTTTGGGCACCTTTAAAAATGAAGGGAAAATTGGGGATGTTGACTTGTTTTGTTTTTATTGATGTGGAAAATGTAAGGGTGATTCCTTGCTAAGAAAGGCACTCAGAATTTCTTGGGACAGAGCACTTTTTTCTGTTCTAAATGTTGTGGGTTTGGCTTAAAACAAAGGACAACCTTTGTAAAGAGGTTTTTTGAAATCATATGCTCTAATAATGACCCCAAAAGGCAAAAGCTGCTTTTGATAAGGGATAAAGGAATGATAGGAGGATGAGGAAAGATCCCCTTTGCTATGGAAAGGCAGATTTTGATATTCCTTAATTCCACTGAACCAACAACTCTAAGAGTTTATGACAAACAGTGGTGCAGGAATGAAACCAGAGAAATTTCACTTTTTGTGTCACCACAAAAACCCAGCCAGGGATGGATCAAGGATGCAGGAGCTGCTTGGAAAGTACACAGAAACTGGATATGAAAGTGGAATGGAAAATACAGATCAGGGGGATGGAAAGGGAAGGAAAACAGGGAAGGGAAGGGAAGGGAAGGTAAGGGAANGGAAGGGAAGGGAAGGGAAGGGAAGGGAAGGGAAGGAAACCAGGGAAGGAAAACTAAAAAATGGGGGTGAATTTTCACGTTCTCCCTTTAATTGGCACAACAGCAGAATTCAGACCCTCAGGGTTTTGCAGAGTGGTGATTTCTCTGGCTCATTGTGAGTTTTCCCTGCACTTTTCCTGGGTGCTCAGGACTGTGGCGGTGAGGGATGGAGTAATTCCCCAGCACCCAGTTGTAATTTGGGCACTTCATCAGCAAAACCATTTGCATCAGGGCTTTGCCAGGTCAGAGCTCCTCAGAACGGCCTTGGGTGAGACAGCTGAGTGTGAGGGATTCCTTTTCCTTTCCTGCTTTAGAACAAATCATTTGGCATCGTGCAGGATCCTCTCAGTTGTTTTCCATGGTTCCAACAATACATTTTGGTGCATAAAGAGAGAGGGAATGGAAGCAGTGAATAGAAGGGGATAAAAGAGGCTCCTTGGAGAGGCAACAGGTGAAGGTCCTGTTAGATTTCAATGTCCAGTTTAATGGATGAGGAAACAAAGCAGGAATGAAAAGGAAGTTCTGCCTCCGGAAAAAAAAATAAATAAATGCACTGCCAGGAAAAATCACTTGGTATATATTTATATCCAGTCCTGGCCTTTCATGGCCCCTCATGTTTTTGAATTTTAGAATTGATTTATTTTAAATAATTGGCATCATAAATAAGTGCATCTTATTTATCTCTCTATGTATCTCTCTATGTATTGGGAGACTCCAAGTAAAATAATTATTCTTATCATAAAACAGATAAGGTTTAAAGAGTTCTTCTTCCAAATATATTTGGTTCTGGTTCCCAGCTGGTGCAAATTTGCATTTTTCCATGAAGGTCAAAGTTTTGTACTCTCACCCTGGAGCAGCCAACCCTGTTTACCTGTCAAAAACCCACAACAGCTCCAGAATTGTAAGTTGAAGTTCTTCAGCTCACCCAGGAAGGGAAAACATTCCTAAATGCTGATTACTATTCCAGCTAACATTTTGCTTTTCTAACCTGTTCTGAGTCTGTAGGAATTGTCTGCTGCATATCCAGCAGATGCAAATGCATCAATCCCTGCATGTGTGACTTCTTTGGAGTGCAGGGCAATTATCCAGGAATAAAATCGATTTCTAACAAATCATCTGCCATGTGCAAAGCAGGACTCTAATAGTAATTAAAATCATAAAGTGGATTAATGTTGCTCTCTATCTCTTTCTTTTACCCACTGGTAAAAACAGCTCATGCAGGAGTTCTAGGAAAGAGCATGAACTGCAGAAGAAATTAATTAATAAAAAACAAATAATCACAAATCAATTCATTTTAGGCCTGGGATTCCATCATGATTTTCAAGCAACTTGATGCAATTGATCTGTGTCATGTAAACTGACTTTGAAGTGACTTTGAAGGGATTTAGATGTTCATAGGGAACGTGTAGCAAAAATAAAACCATATTTAATTGTATAAAAAAGGAAAAAAAAATTAGACTTACTTTAAATGTGCCAAAATGTTCTCTGGAAAATGAATCTCTGAAGCTGTGCTTCCATTTAACTCACACTAACATGTGCTTCTCCAATATACTGAAATACACAGCTCATACTCAAGTTTTCTTCTCAAATTGCCAAATTAAATTAAAAAAGAAAAGTCTCTAAGTTATTCCATGCCTTGAAACACCATCTTATCAAAATCAAAACAGTGGTCAGTGCTGTGGAAGTTGCTAAAGAAAGACATGGCTATTTATATTTATTAAACCCTAATAACTCATTAATTTTAATTGAGAACAGTGGACCTTTTGTTCAGTCAGATTCTGTTGAGGAGGTGTCACTAGAGAGCACGGAAAGAACACACACATGTAGAGAGGTGAAAGGAAAAAGAGAGGGAAGTCTAATTTTCTGTCTTATATACAATTTTGTGGAACTCAGTGGGTTGGACAGTGAGATCCTCTCCTCTCCTCTCCTCTCCTCTCCTCTCCTCCTCCACTGGTTCAGGTAGAAGTCCATCAAAAACCTCCTCTATCAGGAATGGAATGAGAACAAGAGAGAGTTACAGAAACACTGCTTGGTTTATATGAAATGTGTGAGAAACTCCATAGCAAAAATGCAAACAGGATCAGAAGGGTGAAAACCAGGGAGACAAGCAGGAAATCCCCAATTTCCAGTCCTTGTCCTTGCTCCTCCCTGGCTTGGTTGGTGTGGAGCAGCACCCCCAGTGCATCCTTTACCTGCTCACAGCATCCCTCTGCTCCTCCCTCCTGCATCACCCAGATCCCATCTGGATTTTCCACAGGGGATCCTTGAGGAACTCCAGCTTTCCTCCTCAGCTGTTAAAGGACTTCCTCCTCTTCCTTCCCTTCTGCATTCCACCAGCACCCAGCTCTTGAGGTAAATAATTTGTATTCCTCTTCCCATCTCCAGATCATCTTGAAATCTGTCTAGACATTAAAGCAATCTGTTTGCTGCGCTGATTATTCCACTCGGCTATATCCCCTATCTCCAAGTACATAGATTATGCTGAATTAAGTCCAATTTCATCCAGAAACCAACTGATTATTTTCTTCCTTTTCCTCATTATCCAAGAGATTCTAAATGATAGCAATAAACAGCAACAGCATCAGCAAGGAGGAAGGGAATGGGAAGGATCCTCATTTCACACTGAATCATTTACTTGTTAAACAATAAGCCTGGAAATTAACTTTCCCTCCTGACACCCCTGCGTGCACATATGCAAATAAAATGATTACAGACTTCATCTTGGGCAAAAAAATAATGGTCATGAATGGTTCAGCTAATCTGAAAGTCACCCTGGAACTGCAGCCCTGCTTGTTCCCATTGATATTGGTTAGAATTCCACCCAATCGTGGTTTAAATTTGTGGCCACCCAGGTCAGCCCAGAACTGGTCCTGGCTGCTTTATTTATTGCTGCACCGCAATGTATGGCTATTAAAAAATCTAAATATTTCCTGAGAGCTCTCGGGGGGAATCTACAGTTCATCATTTCCTTTCATGGTACTATTAATACTTCCTGACAGGCTGAAAGCCAGTTGTTAATAATTTGGCAGATTTCCAGCTCCTTGTCTAAAATTAGCTTCAGTTTCAGTTTAGATTTGGGGTTTTTTTGGCAAGTCTTAACCCCTGATACAGAAATTTCCGAGGCAGGAGTTGCAGGTGGATGCCCTGGACCCCTTCTGCAGGTGTTTGTCCAAGCCTTGAACCTCCTGGTTTACAAGAGCCTTTCTCCAACTCCAAAACTCCAGGGATGTTTCTCTCAACTACATGTTCCCTTTGGGGAGAAAGTCTGGTGGATTGGTGGTTTCTCTGTGACCAGTGGGCAAAGAAATTGCCTTTTTTTCCTCTTTTTAAAGGTGTTGTGAAGGGCACCAGCTGGAGGAGCAGGCATGTAAGAAATGCAGCAGCAAAAATAATAAATACTAAAGATATTGTTTTATTTGAAAGGAGAGCCCCATAAAGATATCACAATGCCTTTAATATGGATTTTAATAAAAAGATCTGGGATATTTGATGTGAAGAAGCAAAAGATTAAGCTGCAAACACCGAATAAGAGACTTTAGGGTGGCACAAATGAAAGCATGGCTGGGATATGAGGCTCATAGAGGAACAACTGCTGCATGAGATCTTGAAAGAGATAAAATGTTCAAGATATCATTGTAAAAGTTTATCAACAATTCCTTTATTAACCTCCATATCTTTGAAGAAACCTGCACACTGTCTTTTGATGCCATTCTAATTTTGATCCTCTTTTTACTGAAGAAATGGGAATTTCACTGCTAACTTCAGTTGAGACAGCATCAGTTTTTCAAACATTCTTACACTGATAATATTTGGAAGGAGGTGTTCTTAATCTTTTGCTCACAAATATGAAGTAGATATTAAACCTTTCACCTGGGAAGAATAATGTAGACTCTTCATTCCCAGTATTTGGATGCCACTAGGATCTGCAGCTTTAGTGTTTGTGTACATGTTAAAGGAAAAGTGATGATTGGTTTACAAGTGATATTGTCGGGTTTGGTAAATTTAACACTTTCAGATCTCTTCCAAAACTGTATTTCGTAATGTATAGAACTGAAAATTGATCCACACTTACACTTCAGCCAAACCTTGGAAGCCTTTTCATCAGACTTTTTCCATCTCAATGTCTGCTCAGTAATTCCTGCAGACTGCATGGAGTGATTAGGAGAGAATCTTCTCGTTGTTGGAAATTCTGATGAAAACTTCTAATTCACATGGAAAATGTTCTCTTCTGTAGTTCCCACCAATCTCTGAGGACTGCACTGATGTTTTGATCCCACCAACACTTCCAGGACACATTTCACACAGGTGTTGGTGGTCCATTCCCACATATTTAGGGATTAAATGAGTGCAGCACAGTTTTAGCCCAAGAATGAGGAAATCTCTTGTGTTTGGCCCTTGCAGTCCTGCCAGTTCCTCGACAAAGAGCTGGAAATTCCTGTACCAGGATGGCTGGAAGGACCCAGGAGTACTGAAATGCTAACCCAAGCCTTTAGATGAAGTTAATGTGAAGTCGCTGTCACTTTGTAGCAGACAGGAACATATTTCTGTCGTGTCTTTAAGTATTTTGATTTGACTCTAGGTGAGAATTTGGGCTTTAGGCAGTTCTGATACAGAATTCTGCTTCACCCTATTCAGCATTATACCAATGTTGGGTTTGTTCCTGGTTGCCTTCCATAAACATTTTGGATGGTGGGTGACACTGCCAGCGCTGGAACTGAGACATGGAAGGGGATCAGACTAAAAGAGCTCTGTCCTGACGAGAGGGAAAGAGGCTGAGATGACCAAAGCATTGTTCTGGAGCTAAGGTAGGGTTAGATCCTGCTGCCATCATGAGGAAGGAGATGCAGAGGGGGCTTAGGATGGGTCAGTCCAAGCTCCCAGCCCTCCTTCCAGGGATAATCCCTGTGAAACTTTGGGGAGTAGCTGGATCTTGACTCCCTCTGGAGTTAGACTGGCTCTGGGTCACACATTCAGTGTATTCTCAAGCCTGAAACATCTGGAATAAATTCTGCCCTGCCTGCTGCACTTATATACAAAGAGGGACTTAAACTGCACAAAAAAAGGGAGGTGATGTGGAAAATAGCATCTGAGGTTAATTCTTCCAGCTCACCTCCAGCACCTGTGTCTGCAAATACGAAGAGATGGAATCCCACATCCTTTTTGGGGAGCCACTTTCCACCTCTCCTATGGATTCTCCAGAGCTGGAATGAGATTTGCCTTCCCGAAGTTGCTGGAAACGTGGGAGACAGTGCTAAATGCTGCTCTGCCTGCTGCAAATCTTTCTTTCACCTTCTCCATTTTGCCCCAGGAAGCTTTTGAGGATGACATTTTTCTATCTCTCAAACAACATAAGATAAATTATTACTCTGCTTTGTCTCACTCTACTTCTGTCTCGCTTCTGTTTAGTCCATGAAAAGAGTTCTGAGCTAGAAATACACTGTAAAAGACACCAATGCTTATCCCAGCTGCAAATTTAATGCAGAAAACACGTTTTCCAAAAATCAGAAGCAGCAATTTCTGCTCAGAGCAGAAAACAGAGCAGAGCCACACCGAGCACAGCTGCAGGAGGGAATGAGACCTTGTGTTCCTCCATTCCACATTTCAGGGTCTGAAAGATGAGGAACTGACTCTGTGCCAGTGGCTGCTGCCTCCATGAATATCAGTAATGAACACTAATGGCCATGGAGTATTTCTGAGCTACTTAAACAGGAACAGTTTCTTTATACACTCTACAGGGTGAAATGGTGTCACTAATTGACAAAAGAAATTATTCACTGAATTTTTTAAGGGACACATGTAATGATGTGCCTCATTTAATTAAGGGACAAGTATTTTATACTGAATTTGGACATTTTTACATATAAATGATGTTCCAAAAGGTAAATCTGTATGTGACAGAGACTGCAGAATAGAAATTACTACAAACTAAAATACTGAATTATAACTATAGGTTGTCTTTGATGGACTTGACTCATCAAGTTCAGACACAAATCCAGACATGATAAATGGACACAGAAACCGTGGAAAAAGGGGCTATAAAGAGGAATGCACTTTTTGGGATTTTATTTATGATTAATTCAGGCCCACAGTTCTGGCTATGGGATAAGAGTTTATTTGAGTGCCATGAACCATTCTGGGCTGCGTCAACTTGTTCAAATTTTTATCCTCTAAAAGGGATTTGTGGATGGGGTGTGGACTGATGCCAACCCTTGGCACAGCTGCAGGTGTGCAGAACCCCTGAATCCCAGGATATTGGCACCCCAACATTCCCCACACTCAGATCCTTCCTCCCTGGGTCCCAGAGTGAGACCAATACACCAGACAGGTGTACCAGAAAATCTCCACCACACCTCAAACCAAATCAATTTCTGTGCCAGTCTAATTCCACTACACCACAATGAGACAATTCTGCATTTATCAGGTAGAAAAATAGCAGCACAATTTTATATATTAAAAATACCCCAGCAGTTGAGATGATTGAACCAAATTATCCCTTTGTATTCTATGCTCCTACACAGACTCACATATATACACACATATACAGACACATGGGCTATAAAAAGCCATCTCCATTCCTAAGGTACAGGAATTGCCACCAGAAATGTTGGTTCATGGGCAAAGTGAGTGTGAGAAGCAAAATCTCATATTGCCCAAGAGCCAGCCCTTTCAGGCTGACTACTGGCATTGCAGAGTGTATAAATTTTAAAAAAAAGAAAAGAGTGTCAAAATACAACTCCAGATGATGAGGTTGTAAGGGGTAACTGCACCTGGGTTCAGCACCAGGGCTGGGATGGGGTTACACTCAGTTATTGCCATTATTGCTTAAGCACTTTGCTGTCCAAAGACATTTTAATGCTGATTTGTCAACAGCACAGCCCCCTGGGATATCTATCTTTCAGTCTTTCTGTTTGGGTTAAACACAGCGAAATCTCTCGTTGGCTCTTGCCTGTTGGGACAGGGTTATTAACAGCTGGGAGTGCCCACACGGAGTTTGCCTGCTGCTCTGAACCAGCTCAGATACTCATGAAGGAGTGAAGGAAAGAGTGGCACTCCCTGATGTCAGGGAGTTCTTTGGACCCCACTGGCTCCTGGCCCGGCTGTGTTCCTTATTTCAGTGTCCCATGTCCCAAAAAGATGAAATGAGGCTTCTTTCTGCTGTTTCAGAGCTTGTTTATTTCTTGTTCTTATCAAAGTTTGGGAGGCACAGACTGTGCTGTGACCTCCAGGAACACCAGGGCAGAATGGCAATGGCTACCCAAAGCAGGTAGCTTTTATATCTATTATCAACCAGTTAGAAAACTTTACCTATCTTATTTTGTTCCCAAAACCAGTGAATATCAACCTCATTGACATGTCTCCTCTACACTAAATTCTATCTACCAATTAACAAACCACAGGAACTCATGTCAGAGGGAAAATGAAGAGAAGGAAAAGAGAGGAGAAGATGAAGAAGAAGAAGCCAACAGCCTAGAATCTCCATGTTGTCTCTATATAATACATATAGCAAAACCTAAAAACTCCAACTCCACACTCTGTGGTGCACTAAACAACATCTCCTCATTTCTTTGGTGCTCTCAGCTCACCCAGAGGAGCAGGAAAGGTTCCCAGGCTTTTCCTGGACTCCAACACCTGAGAGCTCTCCAGTAATTCAGGTGAGATCCTGGAACACACAGACACTTTGTGCAGTGTGCTGGTGGCAGAGGAGGGTTTGCTCTTCCAGCCTCTGAGTTTAAGCTCCCTAACTGCTACTGTGAAAAGGTAAACGTGGCAAAAAAAATCCCATTGAGCAAAATTGTTTTAAAGGTATTTAAATCCTGCTGCATCTTGCACTTGACTGTTAAAGAAGTTGTGAGTCCTTACAAGGATCTTTGGAATGGTTTGGTTTGGAAAGGATCATCTTTTCTCTCCCTGCCATGGGCAGGAGCACCATCCACCACCCCAGGGTGCTCCAAGCCCCATCCTGTGCCCCAGGCCTTGGGCACATCCAGGGCTGGGAATCCACAAATTCCCTCTTCCAAGGCCATTTCAGTGCTGCTGAATCCATTTGGGATGGTGAGTGAGGCCTCATCAGACATCAGAGTCCAGCCCATTTCTCCTCAAATGTCTTAATTTGGGGAGTTTGAGACACAAAAGCCTCCTGTAGTGCCCCACCCTGTAGGATCTCAATGTCACCTGCAACACAACGAGCTGTTTGCTCGGATTTAGGAAAATGTTTTGAAAACACAAGATTTAAACCCTCCCCAAAGGCTTTATGCACTGAATTTGAATTGCAGATCAGCCACAATATTTTCCGTTTCCCTAGGAAAAGTAAGCAACAGCAGTCAGGAGTGAAAACCAAATGAAAATCCAAGTCCTTTTGTGAAAGAGGAAAAATAGGAGTGATCAGTATCGGAAACCTTTGTTAAATAGCACGGGGTACTTTTCTCCCTCGAAATATGGTTCAATAATTCTAAATAAGCAGTAAGAACTCCAACAGCATACGTAAATCTAGCTGGAGCCTGGAAAACTGGAGCCTTCTGCTCCTGCTCTGGTAGCTGCAAGTGTTTGCTATTCGCTCTGTTATGGAGATCTGGAAAATAGTTTGAGTGCAGAAAGCGCCTCAGGGATAAAAAGTTTGAAAAGAAAAATGTAGCTGTATATCATTGGCATTCATGAGAAAATTCACATTAGGTGCCTTCAAACCAGGTGCTCAGGAGACAATAGAGAGATCAGGAGCATTGGTGTGCCAGGAATGCAAGCCTGGCAAGGGACAGGCTCGGCTTATTTCCTGGCACATGAGGAATACAAAAACGTGGAAGGCCAAATTCAAAAGATAATATAGATGTGTGGAGGCTGGTGGGAGGGAAAGCTGAGGCTGCAGAAGGACAAGGCTGTGCATGCACTCCCTGGATTAGAGCCTTTCTCTGCACCTCTCCATTCCTTTCTTCTCCCACGTGTGCAGCAGATCTCATTCTCTAGGTGGCCACACCAATAAATCAGCCCTGGAGTGAAGCTCCTCCACCAGCACCGCTGTGGAACTTGGTCCCCAAATCCCTGTTGTTAAACATTTTCGCTCCCACTGGGTCAAAAAGTTACTCTTTCTGCAAACACAGAGACATTTTGCCATGGGTAAAAATGTCAATTTGCCGGAATTTAGCTGAGAGCAAAATCTCATCATTCCCAGTGCCTGACAGGTTTTTACCCCAGTTCGATGTCACATCACCACCTGAACCGAGTTTTGCTTTCACAAAACTTAACAGAAAATTGTGGCAGAAGTGGGAAATGGGGCCTATTTTCACGAAAATTCAGATGACACCAGAAGAGCATTTTGTCCTTTGTCACAGATTTGGTTTTGTGTCTTGTTATTCGAAAAAGAAGAGGTTGTAGAAATTAAGGGCCTTGAAAACCAAAGCCTCGGCACCAGGTGGGGCTCAGTAAAGACCAAGACATTAGCAGTTATGTTAATGTGTTAAATATATGTCAGATTATTTTAATTAACAAATGAATCCATAGCCTATCCCCTTCTAAACTCCAAGGAAAAGAGCAGCACGACTTCAGCCACGCAGCAAGGCAGACTTTCCCTCCGTGTGCTGAGTGCCAAGTCAATACCCAAATCCCAATTTTAGCCAGAATTTTTCAATGTCCCAGATGTCCAGGAGGACATGTTTGATGAGAGCATCACTTTTGTGGACTTTTTTTCCCAGTGATATTACCCAGAGTGTTCTCAAGGAGAGGACACAACTCATCCATGAGTGTTCCATGCAGAGCCATTGCTGACCTGGGTATTTTATCCACCTTTTCCCGTTTCTTCACCTCCTGTACATCCCTGTGTGTCCCACACGTCACATCTGAATATCTCAGCAGCAGATATCCCTCCTTCCCACACAGATAAGGAGGAAAAATTAAAAGTATAAAGTATCTGAGGACTGAGTTCTTTCCTATGGACCTGTTTCCTCTAATGGGAACACAACGAAAAATGATGTTGCCTACTTCTGTAACAAACATATTTGTATAAATTACATCCTGCTGACAAATGGACACGCAATCAGGATTTTTAAGGGGAAATGTAATGTTTCCCCCGCGATCATATTTAACATATTTTGTTTTCCATCTATCTCTCTGCTCAAACTGTGGCATAACAATTAGAATAAGTGATAGCAGCACATCCAGAAAACAAAGGGCATGATGGCAGAATTTATCTTGTTACATTTCGTGATTTAATGCCAGTCTGGGATTTCTGGTCTGAACCAGATTTTTCTTCTGCTATAAATATTTCAGTTTTTTCATTTATTCTTGATTTAGTTTGACAGTAAATAATCCCATGGAAGCTGCTGTTGGAAAGATGTTGTAAAAATTATTAAGTGCCTGCTTGCCAGTTCGGTCCTCGTGTTTGTCAGAGGGAAGGGAGTAAAACAGTCGGGTTACTTAAAGGAAATATGTGTGTGTGTGTGTATATTTACAGTAATGCCCCATAATTTGCAGTCCTAGGAGCAGAAGAATTACAGTTCTGAGGATTGATCAATACCTTGTATGAATACAAAGAGTTTGGGTTGTATATTCTGGATATTGGCAGCTGCAGGTTCTTGTTTCAGGGTTCCGAAAGACTCATCCATAACCCAACGAGAGGAGAATAGAAAACCACAGGGAGGGTTTCAAAAGGAGATTTCCTTGCAAAGAAAAGGATCTATCCTCTTGGAAAAGGCAGGATCTGGCCAGTTATTTGGCTTTTATTGGTTATTTTTTTGTTTGGAATATTTTTGGTTTATGAGTAAATTTGGGTGGTTTAAGTCCATTTCCAATTTTCCTTGGTAACTCTTGCACCTTTAGAAGGGATTTCTGCACTAAATAACACACACACCAAACATGGAAGGACCAGAAATTGGATATATTTGAGAGATCTTGAGGAAAAGGAGTTGGGTGGGACCAGCACTGGGAAATGCTCCACGTCCACAGCAAGAAAATCAACCACGGAAAAATACCCGGCAGGGGAGAAGAATCCAAACAGAAATGCCGAGGGAAACACGTGGGAATGAGCAAAATTTGGGGTGATAACTTCAGGAAAAGGGGATAGGTTTCAGCCAAAGGCTGGATGTTATCTGCTGACATCCAGCTTGGCATCCACCAGGATGATTTTTCGGCAAATGAGGAATTTGAGTCTCCTCACCCCACACTGTGCTGCACACACAGCTCCTGTCTGCTTGGGGAATATTTTTCCCTCCTGCTAAGCTATAACCAGGGGGAAAAAAACCTAAAACTGGGACAAAGGTAAAGTCACAAAATTAATACGGGAGGAAATTACCATGGCATCTAAGTAATTAATTAAAATCCTAACTTGCATTTTTTGATCTGGACACATTCTACTCAGGAAAGACAAGGGAAAACAAATGTAAAGTGGGTTTTTTTTTTTTGTCTCAAATATCACAGATATGTACACGAGCTTCAAGACAAATATTGACAAGCAGCAGAAAGGGTGTGAAATAAATACTGTGTGATTCAATAAGGAAAAGCACCAGGTTTTCCACTGAAGCAGAAATAATCAATGCCTACCTCCGGTACCAACAGGTGGTTTAAAAGAGGGGTTGGAGCAGAACCTGAGCTGAAGGCAAGTGTTTTAAATAAACCACCAAAAAATATTAAAAAAAGAAAGGAAATATTGATTGAGGGTATTTAGGTGCAGTTGCTGCTGCTTGGGGCAGGGTTGATTTATAAAGGTACAACCCAGCTCCTCCTTCTCTGTTTCTACTTTGACAGAATGATAATTTAGTGCTTTTTAATCCTTTCCCTTTCAAACACTTATAAATTTTACAAATTTCCTTCAGTAGATCTCAGCTGTGTGTGAAGTAGGACATCATGAAAGGCTAAAAGAAACTCTGGGGTTTTTCCATCCTTTTTTCCCAAAACTTAGAAGCTTGTCAAGGTTTAATCATTCCTCAGGTTTCTGTCTCCCCTGAGACCACCTGCAATTTTTAGGTGAAATTTATAGAAAATATGAACAGAATTAAGTCCCTCAGAGAAGTGGAATGGGTTCCAGAAGATTTGGATTTCTTAATTTTCTAAAAAACATCTCTCACTCCTATCAGCAATAAGTTCCAGGGCAATCCTGTATGAGATCTTTTCCTACTGCTGTGAAAAATGAGACAAGTGAGAAGAGAATATGGATCCATAAATGTGGCTCATAATTGTAATTTCTCAGTGGAAAATTTTCCGCACTTAAAAGGTTTGGAATGATTTTACAATTTTGTAAACTCATTTTATTAAGTGATTTCTGGTTTCAGCTGCTTTATGAACTGATCCCCAACAGTAAATTACCCGTTTGCCCTTTGGGAGTATAGGCCAAACAGACACATTTTCCTGGCTTAATTCATCATCTGTTGACTGAAAATGTCAAAGGAAATTAAAGGAAATTGTTATGTAAATCCTTCCGGGCGGGTGGTTCATTTCTGAAGGATAAAACTTCACACAGAAAAGGTGATTTTATTTTTACATGGGATGTGTGTGACACTGTGATCCCTTCTCCTCCCATGGGAGATCAATCCAATTGCATCAGGATCTGCTCATGTTATAACACATTCACCAAAGGATTCTGTCTGGGATCAGAACCAGGCCACTGTGGGATTATGGAATCCCAGACTGGTTTGGGCTGGGAGGAACCTTAAAGATCATTTAATTGTATCCCCTGCCATGGGCAGGGACACCTCCCACTGTCCCAGGCTGCTCCAAGCCCCAATGTCCAGCCTGGCCTTGGGCACTGCCAGGGATCCAGGGGCANCTCCCAGCTGGCTCCACTGATGCCTTAGGGTTTAACTTTTCTCTGTTCCCAGCCCTGCCCTGCCCAGTGTAACTCTGCAGTTCCCTGGAGCTCGTTCAGTGCTGTTCTCTCATGCTCACACTGACATAACAAAGCCTCTCCAGCTCGCTCTCCAAGGACACCCAGACCCTCCTGGGCCCAACAACTGCAAACCTTCATCTTGGGGAGAGGGGGGCAAGCTTGGGCAAATTCCATCCTTGCCTGGCTTCTGCTTGGGCAATTGATGCTGATATCAAAGTGGGAAGAACTCGGGAGCTGTCATTGTCCATGTTGGGATGCACTGAGGCAGGAGCCTCTGGAGGCCAGAGTGTGACCTCTGAAGGCCTTTCCAATCAATCCCTCCTTGATTCCTTGATTCCTGTCTGCTCTCTGTTTCTAGGGAGCCATTTAAGGTACCACCAGAGCAGAGGGGATCCCTATGATGGAACAAGAATTATCTTAAAGTTTGATGAACACTTAGGAGTTGGGAAAAGCCCATTTTTCGAAACACCTTTTCCTCCATCCCAGCACTGTCTGGTGAAAGAACCAAAGGCAGAATTTTCTTTCCTGCCTGGAGGATCTCCCTCCCATCCCAGAGATCTCTGTGACATGGAGTGGATGGGAGAAACCTCCACATTACCTATGATTTTCATTCCAACTTTGTGTCATTTTGGAGTTATTTTTATGCCGGGATGATCCTATCCAGACTATTAATTGCATTTTTAGTGTCCGAGTCTCCAAATGGAGCAGTAGAACATGATTTTACCTGGGGAAATTTGGGGTATTTATCTGGAGTCTGTACTTTAATTGCCCAATATCTCTTCCTGTTTTTTGCAGAATATCCAGATAGTCACAGGAAGACACACTTTACTTTCTTCCACTGATTGGATGGGAGGAATTTTTGACCTTGGAAAGTGGAGATGGTGTTGCTATGGAAACTAATAAGTCTGCTGCCATTCATGAGCTGCAGCACAGGTAAAATGTTCCACTATTAGTGTTTGTGATTGATAAATCTCTATCAGTGTCATAATTCTGGGAGAAAGGAGAAGCAATTACCAGAATTAACAGTCCTTTTTTTGTATGAACAAGTGACTAAGGAGCTTTTCATTAGGACACGCTTTAATTTTAAGCAACTCCAGGTGCTGTCTTTGAACCAGGAAAACAATTTGCAAGATCATAAGAAAGCTGGAATCCAGGTAATAGCTTTAAAAAATAGTCTAAGCTGTAACAGTGAGAAAGAAAAGCAATTGTTTCTTGGGTGACAACATCATGAAGACTTTTCTTGGCCACAGCATCGGCAAATGAAGCTGGATTGAAAACCAGACCAGTTTGGGAGCACTGAATCTATGGTTTGGATTCCACGTTTCATATCACACCCTTCAAATGCTTCCATACAAGAGAAGTGTCTTTAAATCACAGTTAACTCAGAGGCAAATTAAAGCATTTATTTATGGAGTCCAAGAATGGGTGAGAATCATAAGGACTGTCAATATAAGTACACAAAAAGGAAAGAAAATCTTGCTTAAAACCCAAAGAAAATGCAAATATTTCTTCTATGTCTCCTGCTGGAGCTACGATGGATCCTCATCCTTCCACCCTGGCATCCTGACACTCATCAGGCTGGAATCAGAGGACAAAGTGTGGTTGGAGGAAGAAGGACTGTGTTCCCCCCTTCTCCTTCTCCAATACCCCTCGTGCTTAATTAAAACATCAACAGTTTGTAGCATATTGTGAGGTAAAATGTCCTTTTCTGCCTGGCTGGGCATTGCTCACAGCGAGGGCTTGGTATTCTGAGTTCGTTCCTTCTCCGAACCTTTCTTCTAATTAAAAGCATATAACTTGACAATCCTGCTCCATAAACCCATAAAAATGGGATTAACTCATGTGGCTCATTGCAGCCTCCAAACAGGCACTGAGTGGGAACTGAACTCTTTGAGGTTGTAATGAATTTGGGGATGGACTGACCCTTCACACTCGGCTGTGATAGAAACCATGACAACTGCCTTTTGTCTCCAATTAATGTATTGAACTCTAAATAGCCAGGATATTACTCATGTACTTACAAGGAAATTGTATTAAGGCAACCTCAAATGATACTTAAATTAATTATGTAGTGCATGAGTCAGCAGCTGTTTGAAGTGAAGAAACAGAGCAGAGGGCAGGCTTCAGTAGCATTTTAAAATACAATTTAAATGAAACTCGATGCTGTTTTATCTAAACGTAAAATATAAACCTCGGGATAAAAAAATGCAAATCTCAGGAGCAGACTTTCTGTTAAATCAATATGAAGTTTCTATTTCAGTAACAAACAACTGGCATGTTAAGGACTAAAAATCCGTGTTAAGGACTAAAAAACCTTGGAATATATAAAATATAGTATTATATAAAATATTTTGAGTGAGAAATCGCTCATTTAAGCCCAGCTTTGCTGGACTAATCACAACAGCCATGTGTTTAGGACCCAAATCTTCTCTTTAATTTCCCACTGCCCCACTCAGCCCTCTTGGGTACCTCCCAGAGGTCATTCCCTTCCTTCCTACCCTGAGTAAAGACCTTGTACCAGCCTTTCAGAGCACACAATTTCCCTGTAATTCCTTGATTTCTTGGGAAATAGAAGGTGACCCTGGAATCTGAATCGCTGGAGGAGCAGGACAGCTGTGTGAGGGGACAAAATATTCTTACAGCCATGATTTGTATCTCCAAAAAAGAACATTTTCCTTCACTTTTTTTTCCTCCCAAAGCTTTCATTTTTGAAACTTTTTGTCATCTTCATCATCCTTGCCAGAGGATAATCTTTAACGAGCCCAGACCTGAGCTCCAAACCTGAGTTGAAAAGTACCAGGAGCTCACTTTTAGATGAACATGTTCAGCTTTTAAAGGCTTAAAAATGGCTAAAAATTGTAAATGTTCCTTATTCCCAGGCACCAAGAGCAGCTCACAACGGCACTTTTGTCCTGCTCCCGCTCTCAATTAAAGGAACAGCAAATGTCCCACTGACTTCACTGGGATAAGTTAATTTATACCTGGGTGTAAATTAACTCCATTGATTTCAGGGGAGCTCTGCTGGTTTTTACTCCGTGACGTTCTGAAATGTGCCTGATGGTAACAGTCAAACTGCACTTATGGCAAAACTCCTCTGATTTATCACGTGGAAGGTTCACATCAATTTAGGAATAATAGAGCTGAGAGGGAAAATGAGGAAGCAGTCCCAGTGCTGAGCAGAGCAGTTCTGTAGGCCGGGGATGGAAAGGTAATTCAGGGTGTTGGATGGCATTGGTCACTCATTTCCTCCTTGTTTCTGCCTCTGTTCCACCTGACACGGAGAATGAAAATGATTTTGACCTATAAATTAATTTTAAATCTCAGGATTAAATGTGCTGTGCAGAAGAGCTGGATATTATTACCCCCCAAAATGGCAATTCAATTACTCAAAAATCAAACTGCCCTCTATGTTCTCTTTATAGGGAAAAATTGTGGAAAGAATAATGTTCCCTCCAACTCTTATTTTCCAGCAGAGATTTTTTATGTGTCTCAACGAGGGTCTTTAGGGTTTTCTTGCAGTGCCTTAGGGGACAAAATAAAATAAAGTAATGCATGCACAGTGACACAGCGAGGGAACAGATTAGATTTTTTTTTTCCATAACCCATTGCTATTTAAATGAGATAATCTGATCTAAGCAGAGCACCAGAGGCAAGAAGGGTGATGAAGATAAACTCAGAGATCATTACTTTAAATTCTGTGTACTTGCTGTGGGGATGTACAACAACCATCTCCTGATATCGTTGAAATTTAAACATTATTTGATACGAACATGTTAAGAAAGAACCTTCACTTTCTGGATTGAAGGTGTAGACACAATTTTGAGAAGTTGAAATGAACAGACCTGTCCAAAGTGCTCAATAAAATGAAATAATTGTCTCTTCACACCAAAACTCTCCTTCGTTTTCCTCCTTTGTCTGCTCCTGGGTTGTGCTGCTTCCTCTGGAGTTGATGTGTGAGGCAAGTTGCCAACAATACCTGAATGAGGGGGGATTTTAATTTAATCTTTAGATCATATTTTTGTCTTAAGCATGCATCAGATGCAGCTCAGGCTGTGCTTAGGGTGTGGGTGCCAGGTCAGGTTCTCCATCAGGCTGCAGGAACTGCTCACCTCTCTGTCTCTCTGGTCCCTCCCTTCTCTCCTCTGTCAATAACGAGTTACCTTCTGATTATTTCTGGTGCCTGCCCTCCTTCTGGACAGCTTGTCCACATTTCTCCATGTTCCTCCCATTCCTGGAGGGAAATGGCACCTCTTTGACCTGATTCCTGGTGGCTTCTGCCCTCCAAATAAATCCACGCGTGGAGAGGTGGCCTTTGCAAATCTCCTTTGTTCTGTTTCCCACTGTGGGAGCAAAGGGGTTTTCCAGCAATAAAGACAAGAAAAAAGCAGAACAGCAGTAAATTCAGTCAGGCTGTTTGGACAATATCAATATTCCAAGCCCTACCAGCCAGTCTGACCTGCATTTTGGAAATGAGGCATTAACTGTGTTTTCACACAGCCCTTTGGCTTCTTGCCTCCAAATCAATCGAAGACGCAACCAACAACCTCCCGGGCTGGATTTTTTTGGCCCATCATTTTGAAACTGTTAAATTAGAGAGAGACATCTCCTGATGTAAAGTGTCCTGATCCTCCTTTGGGTCACAGGGGGATGAATATTGAATACATCACATCCCACGCTCTGCCTGCAGTCTCTCGCAGATTTATTGTTAGCATAACAGCACCTTTAGGGATGGAACAGCAGACCATATATTTTCAGACAAGTGACATCTTTGCTATTTCTAACAGCAAAATGTGGAGATGAGCTAGTCCAGCCCGGAAATGTTAAGGCTTCTCTGAACAATCAGAGGCATTTGGAGATCTGTTGATGAGTCAGACAATGATAATAATTAGGTGTCCCTTAGACAACACGGAAGTTTTCTTGGGTTTGGGAAATAAAAAGCTGGATTTCTGCAAATGATTTGCAAGAGTGTGGCAGGACATGGCTGACACTGCAATGACTTTCCCAGGAGAGGGAGGAGAGATGTTTGAAAAATGTTTGTTTCCAGTTCGTGGGGCGCCAGGAGGTTCTGCTCATTGCCCAGCATCAGTGAACAACATCCATCCTCTGGTGCACCAAAGCCAGCAAAAGAGGGAACCTCATGCCCTGGAGATGCACTGTGGTATTTAGGGAATGTGAGGGAGTTTGAAGCTTTCCACCAGACAGACATAAATCCACCTGCAGGCTTTGTCCTGAGCAGACCCCAAGGCCACAATGTCGCATTCCCCAAGGACTGCACACCATCCCAAACCTGGAGACAGGGAATCACATTTAACTCTCCCTAGCATGGCTTAGACTCCCTCTATAGAGCAACCATCACAAATCTGGAGACAGGGAATCACATTTAACCCTCGCTACAGAACAATCTCCCTCACTGAGCTTCATCTCCCAGAAAAACCATTTTTTGAATTCCCCTGAGAGCATGGACACGAGGTGGAGAAGAGGTGAGAGTTCAGGAGCTGCTTTGAGGGTGCACTTTGAGATTGGAGCCTGCATTGATTTCGCTGTCAGGGAAATGTTATTTACAGCTCCTGGAGTGAGGTGGAGATGCTGGAATTGATGGAAGTCCTCAGCAGAGTTTGATGTTTTCTGTATGGCTCTAGTGTCTAAGCTCTATAGTCTGAAAGGCCTTGTCTACTTTTATGCTGGTTTAAATAATTATTGCTTCCTAATCTTTTCAATTAGTTACTGTACATTCTTTTTTTCCCCTTTTATTTCAATTTTACAAGGTTTCTTTCTGTTTCATATCAAACTGTTTCATCTCCCAGCACAAAAGGCTCATTAACTTCGTAAAATAACATCCTGGTACTTTAGAAGTCATTGAATTTTTTTTCACTTTTTTTTGTTCACAAAAGCTTCAAAGACAATTCAATTTTATTTTATTATCACTGCCAAGAAGTTGAAATTAGCAGGTGATTAAGCACTTCAAATATTTTGAGCATTTTCTATTGTCAACAATGGCAAATTTAAGTATAAACAAATTAAACTTAAGACGGCACAATAATATATTACTAAAGCAGCTCATTGAAGCACAAAATTTTCAAGGCAAATTGCTGGTTTTAAGTAATTGCTTTAAACTGAGAGGAGGTTTAGATCAGATTTTAGAGATAAATTGTTCTGTAAAAGGCATTGAGGTGAGAGCACAGGTTGCCAAGACAAGCTGGATTTTGAGTTACCAGCATGGATTTCAGAGTTACCAGCATGGATTTCCTGGGAGCTTGGCAGCCAATTCCACTCCCTTTTCATCTCCACAACCAACACCTCAATTAAAGAACTGCCGTGTGAAACCTCAGATTTTATTACGGAGAGAATGATGGCCACAAAATCATGGAACCTCGAAGGGTTTGGGTTGGAAGGGACCTCGAGGATCATCCACTTCTACATGGAGAGAAACCCAACCGCGGTCTGTCATTTTCCACCAGCAGAAATAAGAAAAAAATCAATTCGTTTTTGCAAAACAGACTTGGAAACACATAAAAAAATTATTAAATCTGCCTTATTTTGAAACAAAAACCCGAACCAGTCTTCCCTGCTGTTTAATATTCCCACCCAGCAGCTCTGCACACCCTGACACGGAGGGGGGAAGACCTTGCCCACAAACTTTTAAGTGCTGCAACAATATCTGTGGCTTCCACGTAATCACAGGCTGATCATCCCTCCCATTGTTTGCAGAAGCTGGAAAATAAAACGTCTGGAGTTATTGATTCGCTACTTCTTTTTCATTTAGCGCCTATTGATCGCTGTTTATGTGTGTGTTTCTTGTTGAGGAGGAATTAACATTGAAAACTTCTTGGAATTCACTGCATTCACACCTACTTGACATTCCTGGGGAAATCTCGCAGCTGCTCCAACTGGGGGTTTCAAAAATCGGCGTTTTCTCCTCTGGTCTCTTGGCAACAACAAAAAAAAATTCATAAAGAAAAGCTTTTTTTAATGTATTATTATTATGGTTGGCACTTGCCTGGGACAGGAAATGTGGTTGTCAGAGAGTTTGAGCTCCCAGAGTCATTTCCAAGCCCTCAGGATGATTTAGGCTGGGGTTATGGTGCCTACAGCACAAAAAATAAACCTCTTGGGGCTGGGAGGAGTTTTTTCATCCCTATCTGCAAGAGGAGCTTTTGTGATTGCCACGAAAATGGCTTGTGGAGTGTGGATGGGAAGCCAGCTCTGGGACAGACATTGATGTGTAATCTGAGGGAAATTGGGATGGATTAGTCCAGTGTGAGGGCTGGAGGGATGGAAACCTCTGGGATAGCTCAGAGCTGTTCTCTGACTGAAGCTGTCACAGCTGGGCCATGTGTAAAACCCTCCTTTCATTGCTCTTGTGGTATTTAGACCCCACAGTTTTCCCAGTTTTAGCTCCAAACACCAACAAAATCACAAGCCAACCACACACTTCCCAGGAGACTTGATTCTAGACCCAAACCAGCCAATAATAATGTGAATGGATTCTTTTTATTTACCTTACATTTGTTTTTCACCCTCCAGAACACCCCTTTTCTCTATTACTCCATTCGTATTAAGGGTGAAATGCTCGAAAAAAAAATTTAAAAATTAAAAGCAGTGTTTAATTGTCATGGAATTACACAGTTTCAGGAACTGGAGAAACAGCCCCACAGGCAGCATGTGAGGATTTATGTCAGCAATTGCTCTGGCTGCTGGCACAGTCATCACAATCAGCATCCAAAGGCAGAATAGGCTCTCTGAGGCTTCTCTTGCAGGAGGTAAGAGGGGAACGAGAGGCCAAATTTTGAGTGTGGAGGCAGAGTTCAGGCACAGAGGGTTCCTGCAGCTTCCCTGCTTCCCTTGGTGTGCAATGGAACCCCTGTGTGCCAATCCTTGTCCCATGGGTCAGGCACCCCCTAAATTCCCACCTGGTTTGCAGCACGAGGAGAATTTATAAACCTTATTTTGACATATTTGATTTTTAGACCCTTTTAGGATTTTTGCAGTAGCCTTTTCTCCCTTCTGCATAGCATAACCAGTATTTTGTCCTGTGTTCAATATTAGTATCTGCTTTATTGCTCTATTCTAATTACAATGTCATTATTAAAGGGGCCCTGTATTTTGCTGTGACAGATATTGCATCTCATTGTTAGCGGATCTTGGTTATTCCATGCTTATTGCTATTAATAATTTGTAGCAATTGGATTGGTATTAGAATATTACTTTGCTAAATCACTTTTGCTGCTAATTAAGGCACTGTGCATGACATTGTTTGGCTCCAAGCATCATCGTCCTGCTTTTCAGCCTGCTCTAATTACCTGTAACTCATTCATTTCTACTTAGAAATCAGGTCTTTTAATCAAAATCCTTCGAGCTCTGCCTGGTGGGAGCTGCTCTTGGTGGGAATGAAAAGTTCTCATGGACAAAGATATTTGTGATGACAAATGCACCTTTCACTGCAGCCCTGGAGCTCCTCAGAAACAGAATAATTGTCCTCAATGTTTCCAAACACAATAGAAGGAGGAGGGATCTGAGGGAAAAGTGAAAGATGACTGGAAAAATCCAACTCTTAGAGGTATCAGCAAGGAAATTTCTGTAGCTTTAAATTGTCTTCTGTGCACAAAACGTCTGTGAGATCAGATCTGTCACGCTGTTTGCTGGGGGAATATTTCCTCTGAAGAGGCAACATCACTTCATTATTTGCCTGGGAACATTATTCACTTTGGCTGCCAAACAAACAGAAGACACACAAAGGTCATGCTTGAGTCATGAGTGAAAACTCACATTAATGGCCAGGGGGCTTCCTGCTGTATGTCTGGCATTAGCAGGGCTCTCTTAGTGACAGAACCTCTGACATATCCTGGATATTGCAACAGTTTGAGGAAAAGCAGAAAAAAGGGTCTATGTCTGTGCAATTCTTTCTGCAGCTGTTCTAGGGGAATGTAAAAAAGGTGTGGAAAAGATGCAGATATTTGTGCTGTTGTGCTGGAGCTGTTCTGCAAACACACCTGCATACACCTGCAGCAGCTTCACCTTTCTTTTATCATGGAATCACAGAATTATGGAATGGTTTGGGTTGGAAGGGACCTTAAATCCCACCCAGTGCCCCCCCTGCCATGGCAGGGACACCTCCCACTGTCCCAGGCTGCTCCCAGCCCCAATGTCCAGCCCGGCCTTGGGCACTGCCAGGGATCCAGGGGCAGCCACAGCTCCTCTGGGCACCCTGTGCCAGGGCCTCAGCACCTCCAGCACCAACAGCATCCCACCATCCCAGGGAGGAAGGCTCTGGGGCAGGCAGGGATTCAGGCATCACTCCAAGGACAGTGGAAGGTTATTTCTGTGGAAGGTTATTTCTGTGGAAGGTTATTTCTGTGGAAGGTTATTTCTGTGCACTGATCTCCAGTCTGGGTGGATTGTTTGCCTCAGGATTTCCCTAAAAACAGATGCAAAGCTCGTGATCATTTGGGAGAATTGTCTGGGACAGCAGCAGCCTGCTATAAAATCAGAGCAGGTTGTCCCTTGGCATTGGCTTCTCCCTGGTGGGGCTGCTGGCTGCTCTCAGCCAGGCTGGAGTTTGTCTTGTTGCACTGCCCAGCAGGTACCCAGATTCCTCCCAAACCTCGGGACAGCCTCCATCTCTGTGCCCTGGAAAATTTAGAGTACTTCAGAGTAAAATCTATCCAAACTTTGGCCCGCATGCTCAGAAGGCCTTTCCCCCCAGCCCCAAAGTGATTTATGGAATGCAATTTCTTCATCCTCTAACATTGTCTCACTTCATACACTTTATGCCAAATCGGTTTTGATGATTTATTACTTTTCCTACAGCTTATAAAAAAATGGGTATCAATACAATGTCAACAAAACTGCAGGGGTTAATCTCTAGTAAGGGCACCCTCATCAATCAGATTCATATTTCAGTCATATTAGTCTAAAGCTACTAAAATCACTGATGCTATAATACAACTTAAATCAGAATATAATGTGATCCCTCCAACTGCTGTTTCTATTTAGATTTATTCTGATTTACACTGAATGTGGCAGAAATAAAAGACTTTTCTCTGTGTCTTCCTTGTGCATTTGTGAGTTTGCAAAACACAAATAGTTTGCTCTAGGCCAGAGAAAATGTAACCATTTCTGCAATAGATATTGAATTCATATTTGCCTGACAAGTGACCTTATCAGCTGTAACTTGTCATCTCCTAATTAGTCTACATTTATTTTATTCACTCAATTAACCCCCAGCCTCTCCAGGAGATAAGTTGGCGATACACGAAATTATGTGTGGTGCTGCAATTAAAATGGTGCTGCACATGTACTCCACAAATTTGCCTTAAAGAAAGGTAAACCTCATTAATATCCCGCCAGTCTGATTGCAAATTAAAATGGTTTTATTGCCAGTAATGCCACTGACTTTCAATGCTAACTGGCAGGGAACAACAATACCTTTTCTTCAGAGAATCTAAGAATAATCACATGAGACTAAGAGTGTGCAGTGAGATTTAGAGAGCAGAAATATATATATATTATTAAACCTCCTCTGCCCAGGGAAATGCCCAACTTCTTAATAAGTAAAAATATTACTGTGATTTACAGATCAAGAGTGACCTGAAAAGGTGCTGAAAGGTGAGCACCTAATATTTTTATGGAAAAGAGTGAAACCTACAAGCAGCATCCAGCCTGATTCACATTTCGTGCCTTGAAATTACTTGGGTTAAGAGTTTTGGACAAAACCTGAACCACGTGATCAACGGAAATTCATGAAAATTTTAAGGAAACCAAACCTGAATCAAGATTTCTGTCCCAGTCTCATATCTGTGAAATGCTTGTGCATGCACACAACTCATTTATAGGAGAAATTGAGACAAGAGAATTGTTGTCAGCCCAAAGGTGGATGTCCACTGCAAGTCAAAACAATAAAATAAGCATTTATTGTATTGCAGTGTCATTTTACTCAAATGCCTGCATAGTTTTCAAGATATTAGAGACGTGAAAACACAAACATGCACAAAATAAATGTGGTGAAACAGGACGTGTTGTAAATTCAGTCGGATGCAATTATCGAGGAGAGGGAACATGGAACACCCTCCTCTCTTTGCTTTAAAACTCTGCAATCTAAACCTGCTGAAATTAGAGCAGAATCCATCATTGATTATGTCATTCCCCAGAAATAGGGCCTTGAGCAGATTTGTCATAACTCTGCTGGCGATGCTGCTCCGTGGGCACAGCAGCCATCAGTCAGGAGGATACAATTTCCCAGCCACCACGAGTCAGGCAAATGTGCTCCCAGCCTTGTGGGACAAGTCCTGCTGGAGATGGATGGCACCAGGCTGTGATGGATGGGCAGGAGCAGGGCAGCTCCTCACCCACCTCTGTGCTGTGATCGGGGGTTAATCCTTAGGGAAGGACAGGCACTTCAACTTGGAAATCCTATGGAAATCCGGGAAAATCCAGGGCTGCCCATCCCAAGGCCAGGCTGGATGAGGCTTGGAGCAGCCTGGGACAGTGGGAGGTGTTCCTGCCCACAGCAGGGGGGGCACTGGGTGGAATTCAGGTCCCTTCCAACCCAAACCATTCCATGATCCTGTGATTCCGTGATCCAGCTTGAACTCATCACCTGGCCTTTTGTCTCTGCATCCTGAGATTCTCTACCACCCCTGTACTTCTTTATTTATTCTGATTTATAATCTCATCCTTATGTTGTTTTCACTTTTTGGATTTTATCTTGGCATTTCCTTTTATTTTGTCTTTGCATTTATCACATTTGGCTGCTCACATTACCCCTGACTTCAAACACTCTCAAGTGATGAGAAGCAGCCCCTACATCTGGTGTCCTCCTTCCTTTGGCACTTTCCTTTTTTTTTATTTTTTTTATTTTTCCCAATCTGCTGCAGTTTGAGTTTCACCACTGGCAGAGACGAGACGACTAATCCAATTTTGCTCAATGCAGAGAGGCCTCTTGCATTTCTCTCTCTGCACTTCTACTTTTTCCCTGAATAGCCGTCATTTAATGCCCCGTTATCTTGGATGGCACTCATTTAGTGGTTTATTAAGCAGTAATTCAGCAGCCTGTTATCAGTTCCTACTAGAGCTGGGGAAAATACAGCAGCCAAGTACGTGAGATTTCCGCAGAATTACAGCGGTTTTGTGATTTTTGGATTAGAGAAAAAATTACCCCAAAGTAATAGGTATGAAATGTTTTCCCTGCATTTCATTATTGGCCCAGTGCTAAAGCTCCCATCAGGCCATTTCAAACTGTAGATTGTCTGATTTTTTTATTTCTGTTTCCAGCCCAAGCAGCAAAATTTTACAAAATCACAGAGAACTCAATGGACTGAGAAGTCCTAAACCTGGGCACACTTTTTCTCCTGCACTCGTGTCCTTTCTGAATGTTGCCATGTGGGTAAAAAGACATAAATTAATTTTTTAGAGCTTCTTAAAAACCAGGGAGTTGGAATGAAATAATGGGCAAGGTTAGAAACCAAAGTGTGTCCTAAATACAGCAGCGTGGAGGGATCAATGTAAATCCCAGCGGGAAAAAATGGGTTTGTGAAATAATTTTGATGATGGAATAGGTGAAGGCTTGATTGGAAATTACAGCTTGTAAAAGTGGATGAAAATAGGAGTATTTTTTATGAATAAATCCTTCCTTTTTCCTAAAACTTCTGGATTTTAAAAAAAGATGAAAGTAGAGATGAAAGGGAGGAGGCAAGAGGGTGATGGAGGAGCTAAACTGGCACTGGCCATGGAACAGCTGCCAGAGTCATGGAATTTTTCGTATCTGCTTATGGAAAGCACTTCTGGTTGTGGTTTCCCTCTGGAAACTTGCACAGGAGGCACAGGAGGACAAATGGCACAAACTCTTCCCAGGGCTTCTCCCTCTGTGCTCTGCAGCTCCTCTCTCCAGTGGGAGCCTTGGGCAGGGCTCACAGGGACACCTCAACCCCAGGATTTGTGCTGCTGCTGCTCCTGCCCAGCCCTGAAATGGTGTCAGACACAGACATCAGGAGGGGACAGGCAGTGTCTCGATGGGACAAATGCCAATTTTCCCTGGATTTTCAGCCTGCTGACACGGCCAGCAGCATTTCCACCCCACGTGTCCCTGGCTCGCAGCCCTTCCTGCTGATCCCTTCCCTCTCCATCTCTGCTCCAAGGCAGAATTTCAGTGCAGCCCTACCAGCCTGCATTTCCCCCCTCCTTCCAGCTGGGTTTTGTTTTGTTGTTTACGCTGTCATCTCTTTTTTGGTTTTTTCGGAGAACGCGTCAGATAAAGGTCATTTTTCCTTGAATGGAAAAGCACAGTAATTTTGACAGTGAGACATTCCCAGCTTGCTCTACATCAGAAATGTTGATATTAGCTCCTTTAAAATAGAGAGTAGAGACAAAAATTGCCTCGGCAACTCAATGGCTGGCAGTTATTTCCAAAAAAAATTGAGAATTTGTGAAGTTATGCTTGTGGCCTCTAAATTCCAGGCTGCCATTACTGGAAGGATTTTAACTTCATTTGTATTTGCTCAGGAAAGAAAAGATCATCACAAAGGTATTAAACAGCCAGAAAAGATGATGGTTTCAAACAGTGTCTTTTGGCTGATCCATAATCATTTGCTTTGGCAATTTTATTGGGGAACATTAAGGCTGATCACTGACTCTGTGTCCCTAATTATTTGTGAAATATTGTGCTGTTTTCTGTGCTGAAGTGCGGAACGAGCAGAGCAGTGGGCTGCTTGGGATTGCAATGTTCTAACTGGGTTTTAATCAATGAGTGATAATGAGAGCTTGTGTTTTGACTTTCCCTTCTTAATTGCCAGTAATAAAGCAGATCCTCATTGATGATATTTAGCAGAGTTCGGTTTCATTCATCTCTGTTTATTCTATTTATTTTGAAAGTGCCTGGGAGCTTTCAGCGTGCTAGACACAATAACAGAATATACAATGCTAATTATATTTTCCTTGCCTGATGTTTTCCACAACAGAGGATGATGTTGCCTTTTCCTGGGGAGTGATTGCACCTCCCTGTTTTCAGCAGGTTTCTGGAATGCAGTAGGAGTCAAAGGATAAAACCATATCCCTTGAAATCCCAACCTTATTTTGCTGTTTAAATCTCTATTTCCCTTCTGCTGCTCATGATAGTTGAGGTTTTTGTTTTTTAGTTTTTTTGATTTTTTGGGTTTTTTTGCCAGGATGCCAAAATAAGAATTAAACATAAATATTCTCAAGATGAGGCACATCTGCAAGTACTGCTGGCCAGGAAAACTCAACTCACCCAAACAGCCACAGCAAAGCCACACCAGGTCTGATCTACCTCAGGTGGATCTTCACTGCCAAATTGTCAATTTTGCAACCTGATTTTCGGGTCAGAAATACCTTTTTATTTGTAAAAGTCTAAGTTCCAAATTTAGTTTTGGTCCTTCAAATGGATGCCAGTACTGTGATGACAAATGCATGCAAATCAGTCAGTCAATACAATAAATATTTTGATAATATCCTGCCTGAATAATCTAATTTAAATCAGGACCTGCCTTGAGTTTAAAATGTTTTAAATATCCCTTTCATTCCTCTTCAATTATATGTAAGAAAATAAAGAGTTTTTTAATCTTGCCTCGATCATTGCTTGAGATGATTTATATCCCAAGATTTTCTTCCTGAGTTATCAATCATCTGAAAGCAAGAAGTAGGTGGCAGCCTGAAATTTCTATATCAGATCTTTCTGTGTCCTGAGGAGTTTTTGCCGTGGCAGTAATTTGGGCTACAAAAATAAATGTTCTCCTGGTTTTTCTATTATCTTCATGATCTCAATTATTTCTAAGTGTTATCCCAGGATATAAACCTTGCTATCTACATATAAAATCATTGCTGATGTCAAGTTCTTACAGCTAATTCCTGACTGTTTTAATTCATGCCTCTTGTTTAAGCCCTAGAGAGAAAAACAAGCATCAGGGAATGGAAGGAGCCATTTTGTTCCAGTTATTCAAAATAAATAAACGAGATTTAAATTATTTGTACAAGGAGCTTGAATAGCCACCTGCATTATAGAGTTGTAGAATGGAGATGGTATCTGGATTTCTGCAAGGTCTGGGGCTCAGGATGCTGCAGAACCGAAACACAACTTCGTGTTACAACATTCTTCCTGCTGAGCATAAGAGGCAATTACCAAGTGTGGCCTCTGGAAACAAAGAGGAGTCATTGTTTGCTTTAGTAAATTCCAACTATTTGCAAGCCAGCCCTTTCCATGATTTCTCTCCTTCCCAGTGTGGATGGATCTTTGAGTATAGCAATTCTCCTCTGTCTCCAGAGCCACTGGGGGGGATGAAGAGCTGCCAAGGCTCAAAAGAGTCTGAAATTTCCCCAAATTTCTTTATTTATTTCTTTGTTTTCTCCATAAGCAGAACTTCAGTTTCTCATGCTCTTATGTTCTTATTCAAGCCATTTTTTCACTCTCTTCTCTCTACCAAAATCTCACTGATAAGGCATTGGCAGGGTATCTATCGATGAAATTCGGGAGTCACCACCCAAAATTCCAACGACAAAAATCATCTGAGCATAATCACTCCCCATCCTCTACGAGAGCAAAGCATGGCTCTATTTTAAACAGAGAAAAGTTAGAGAGAAACAAAGTGCTGGCTTTATTTAAGTGGCAGGATATTAAATGATATAGCTGTTATCTTTTCCTGTAGTATAAATTATTGAACTAAGCCTTCAGTCAGTTTGGCAGCGGAGCCAGATGAATATTACAGGAGTACAATGCAGCAAACAGAATGTGTCATTGAGTCTGGGGCTCCCTTAGAACTGAAATTACAGAGAACAAAATGCTCGTGCACTTAGGTCGGAAAAGGTTCATTATTATTTATTCATCTTACCCAGCAACACAAAAAAAACTAATGAAATTTCAGCGAGAAGGGGGCACGCCGGGATTAGTATCCATCAGCAAGGCACATCCCTCCAGCTTCATCAGGGATATTTGTCTCCATAATTAGATGTCTGTTCCATGAGAGTTCTCCGTCTGAAGGACATGCCCAAGTTCATGACATGAAACAAATCACCCTCACTAATGTAAAGGTGATTTTCACCTCTTATTTCGCTTCTCTACCTCTCCCACAACAGCAGAAAGTCTTCGGAAAACCTTTTCATAAAGCCAAAAAAAAAGTCAGGCCCAGGCAGGAATTTCAGCACTGTTGCTCACTTGTTTGTTTATTTTTCAGTGGAATATTCCATTATTAATAGAAGTGACACATTGGTGTATTTATAACCCCTCTCCTGGAGCACCTTTCCACACATCCCCGCAATGAATTGTTCATAAATCTGTGCTCGTTTCCAGTCGGAAGCTGAAATCAGTGCAGCTCCACCGAATGCTCTCCACAGCCCATCCATTAGGAGCAATTTTCCTTCTCTTCAACTTGAACTCCTGCTCCGGAATCTTCAGGGAATATCTGGGGGGTTTGTAGGGAACACATGTATCCTGTAAATCTGAGGTTTGATTGCTGTGCTCGGGGTGAAATCAGGAGAAAACGTAACATTCTGGCACTGAGGGATGCATCCTCAATTATTTTGGGATTAGAATGCGTGTATGTGTTAGATGGGTAATAAATTCACTGCTACCCAAAGATATTCCCAGAAAGTGTAAAGCAATGCTGGTTGTCACAGGAGAACCTTTAAAAAATGTTGGGAGCATCACATTTTTGACAAAATCTTTTGTCACTATATCTATTTAATTGAAAAAGGCTCATAATTCTCACAAATATGACAGTTTTTGCATAATACTTCCTTAATTTTCACCTGTGATATATTACACCTTAATTTTCTGTGCTAGATTCTGACCATAATGGTTAAATTAGGAATTAAATCCGTATCTTAGGGTTTTATTGTTTGCTTTCACACCCAAGGGAAATGTGTAGTCAGCTCATAACCTGAACATGTTTGCCACATCAGCCTCAGCTTGCCCTGCCTGCCCCACCATAGACATCCTGTGTAAATAACAGGAAAAATATTGGGATATTTGCCTCGTTTCTCAAGGAATATCATTGACAGGAGGCAGAACCCATTTATTGAGAACATTTCAGATTTCTGTGCCATTTAGGATTGGAGGAGCCCCGATTAAAATAAAAGTTACATCTCCAAACTGAAATCCAGGGTGAGGTTCTCTGACTGAGCCATGGTCAGCTTCCACCCACCATGTTTTATTGAGAACATTTCAGATTTCTGTGCCATTTAGGATTGGAGGAGCTCAAATTAAATAAAAGTTACATCTCCAAGCTCAAATCCAGAGTTTGGAGGTTCTCCAAGCAGCTTCCACTCACCATGCATGGGAAGAGGGGGCAAAGGAAGGAGCACTCGGAGCACCAGGTCCTGGGAAATGCCAGATTCCAGCAGTGCCTCCTTCCATCTTCTTGCCCTCACTGTTTTTCAAGCCTCAGGGAAAGGGCAGCATTTTCCCAGGTGAAATGGCCTCAAGCTGAGCATGGGGAAGCTTAGATTGGATATTAAGGGAAATTTTTTTAAGGAAAGGGTTCCGAAGGATTGGAACAGGCTGCCCAGGGCAGTGGTGGCATCGCCATCACTGGAGGTGTTCAGACAAAGTGTGGATGTGGCACTTGAGGACATGGCTGAGTGCTGAACGTGGTGCTGGTGCTGAGTGGATGGATTTGTTGCTTTGGAAGTCTTTTCCAGCTGCAACGATTCCATGATTCTGTGAAGGGGATGCCTTGTGCTCTTGGCTGTCACTTTATAGACACTTTAATTTACAAACCCTGGGCTCCAGAGCCAAATTTCCCATCATTACTGAGAGTTTTTCCCGACTCCAGCAGCACCAGGACTTCCCCCCGTGTGCCTCCTCAGTGCCTCCCCTTCTCCCCACATCACAGGGAGCTGAACATCTCCCTGGTGTGGTGCCTGCAGGCAGAGGAGCTGTGGAATTCCACCAGCACTCCCAATCTGACTCTTTCGATAGAAGCTGAGGCTTGAAAGGAGCCCTGCACATCGATGTCTGAAGGGAGAAAACACATGAAAGTTGAAGGCCCTTTGGGAAAATCCTGCAGGTTTTAGGTTGCTCCTGCCTGCTGAAAGCTGTAAGATCTAATCTGCCTTTCTCAGTGTCTCTGCTTGGCTCTCGGAGCTGGGTGTCACCGGGAGGGAGCGAGGGAACCTTGCCTCTGCTGCCTGTGCTCCTCACGAGCTGCTTTTCTTCCACAGAACACTTCCAAGGCCCTTTTTCTGCTCCCTCTTTTCCCATCTCCTCCTCCAGTGTTAAAACCTGACTCCTTGAAGGGATGTGTGTTACTTTAGGTGGTACCAAGAAAAGTTTCAACAGTTACCTCTCGTTTTGCATCTGCCAGGCTCCTTTTAAAGTCCTTGAGCTCCCAGGGCCAGGCCTTTGAGGAGTGAAATAATCATTTCATTCTGCTTCTGACAAGATTCAATCAAAAGCCCCAGTGCCAGGGAAACGCCAGGGAAATCCATGGCATTTATAAATCTATGGACCCCATAAACTCCCTGTCTTCCAATTAAAAATTACCAACGTCTTCAGATGAAAAATTGAACAGATTTTGAATAAGTGGGACTTTTCATAATTTTTCTGCTGCCATTAGAAGGGGGAAGGGTCTAATTCAGCTGTCCCATCCCTTTTGCTGGAGCTGACAGGTGTTTTACTATCACTCTGATTTAAAAGAGGCCTCTTAATCAGGTGTCAGCTTTGGCCCATAAAGTCATATTAATGTTTTGGATCAGATATGAAGCTCTATCTAAGGCACATTAAGAAAGATTCATTAGAAACTCACTACCCCTGGAATTTACAGCCTTCCTGGAACTTAATAGCCTGGATAAATTCCTCCTTATCTGCTTTGCTTATATGAATTATGGCAGTTTTGCATTTAGAAGCTTCTTCTTATCTTCCTTGGGGATTCACTGATATGGTACATCCAGAATCATGGAATGGTTCTGGTTGGAAGGGATGTTAAAACTCATCCAGTTCCACCCCACAGGGACACCTTTCGCTGTCCCAGGCTGCTCCCAGCCCCAATGTCCAGCCTGGCCTTGGGCACTGCCAGGGATCCAGGGGCAGCCACAGCTCCTCTGTGCTCTCAGCCCACCAAAACTCCTCATTCCTGAACCTGGAGCAGTGAATCCTCTGGAGTTTGGCTCCCTGGAGCTGATTTTCCCAGGCAAACCTAAAAACTTTCCCTGCAAATCGAGGATGATGTTTCTGGGACACTCTCAGTTTCACCAAACAGATTTTAATCTTGGTATCACCAAGCAGCTTGGAGTAATGGTAATTCCAACTCCACTTTGCAAAAAAATCCTAATGGGAAGGAAGATCTGTGTAGGAAAGGGATAAAAGTCAGGTAATTTGCAATATTGGCCTACTGAGTTGTCCATACTCACATTACAGACTGGGCCTGGGCCAGCCTAAACTGCTCTTGGGCTGTTCTCCTTTGCATTTCCAGCTGGGCTTACAAGGAGCTGAACATGAAGCCAACCAGAGTCTGACACAGGACAGAACAGGGAGCAGGATTTGGCTGCAAATTAGGTTGATTAAGTGTGAACTCCAGATCTGTGCTCCTTTCTCCCTGCCTGGCTGAGGCAGAGCCTAAATATTTAAATATTTCTTGTGGTTGAGTAAAAGCTCTTTGACTCCACTTGGCAAGAATATCAGGGTGTGACAAATGCACCCATTGCCCATGAAGCAGGGACTGGGAGCACTGGGACACCCCAGAACCATGGAAAACCAGCGTTCCTCCTCTTCCCTTGGCACTGTGTTAATCCCTTGTTTTGGAGTGACTTTTGTTTTGGAGTATTTCCTCCTCTACATTTGTCTCAAACCGAGACATCCCTGCATCGGCTAAAGACAATATCAAGTAATGAATGAAGGAATGTTGATTCATTTTCCTTTGCTTTAGCTTTGAATTCAGGCTGGCATAATTATGGTCTTTATGGAGATCTCACTGATTTGGCACCATAAAGAAATATACTTTATCTTCTTATCAAACATTTCATAGCAAGTGTTTATGTTTACTTTCAAGCACCACGCTGAGGATTCACACATGATTTTTATGTATAGAAATCATATATTTAATCAAATATTCATATTCCAGTTGATTTTAAAAAAAAATCTGAATTATTTAAATCTTAACAAAAGCTAACAGCTCTATGAAAATGCATTTGTCATGAGTATCTCAGGAGAAATGATGGGGATTGCGTTGAACCTGGAGGATGGAGAAGAAATATATGGCCACTCTCTATAGGAAACACAAAAGGATGCATCAGGAAATTAGAAATGACCAGCCTGACCTTTTCTATAAATAAGAGATGGACTCCTAGGACACCATTGGCTCTGAGAGTGAACATCATTTCTCACAAATTTGATGTTATTCTCTGCTGCAGATCAGCCAGCAAGAAAAGGATATTAAAGAGAAAACAAAACAACAGCAAGGAGCTGCCTTCACTAAAATTCATGGGCAGTGTTTTTGTGACAGGGACTGTGACACGTCCTCTGGAAAGGAGCTGTAAAATATTGTGTCCTTATTGTACACATTAAGGGCCTCCTGCACTAAGGACATGGGAAGGGGATAAAAAATTAAGATATTCAATAGTCTGCAAATGACAAATGAGTGTAAATTCCATTTAGGAAAAAAACATGGGAAACGAATCCCAGGTTTACCAAAATATTTACATTTTTATGAGGTGGAGCAGGGGTTTTTATGTACATCAGGGAGGTCACCAGTGGTCCAGCCAGGTACATGGATTTAAAATGCAGAACTATGATCCCTGGGTTGTTTTGGGGCTTCAGAAAAACTTCTCCCAGGCAGTTCTGGGAAGGTAACGAGAAGGACTGAGGAAATGAACCCAGAAGGGAAGAAAATTCCTCCCAAAGTACAGACAAGTCAAAGGGTCAATTGTAGAAACACTGAAAGAAGAAGTCTTCAAATTTGTCTAGGGATTAAACCCAGAAGAGTGGCAGGAAAAGAAACAAAGATTATTTAAGCAGAGCCAGCCACCCTCTCAGAGAGCTGCTCTGCCTTGCCCCCCTGGTTTGATGAACAAATTCTCTTCTTCCCTGCTCCCCAGAGCAAGGAAGATCACCATGAATTATAGAAATAGTTCTGGTTTGCCTTGCAATCAAACCTTTCATTTTGAATATAAAATAAAGGTTGATTATTTAATGCTACTCTTGTTTTAAAAGGAGGGGACAAAAACCCAAAACACCAATAAACAAAAAAAAAAAAAAAAAAAAAAAAAAAAAAAAACCAAAAACAAAAAAAAAAAAAAAAAAAAAAAAAAAAAAAAAACACAAACAACCCTAAACCAGCATGAAAAAGTGTGCAGAAATAATATCTCTAAGGATGGGAAGGGTTAAGAGGAGGAAGAGGTGAGTGATTCCCTTAGACACCAAAACACAGGAGCACAATTCCAAACAGACAAGGAGTACAATTCCACAATTCCACAATTCTATCCACGGCACGGGGATGAGGTGGAGGAGAACATTTAATGGTTGGCCACAGAGCTTCCATGCGAAATACACAAAGAAGCTTCACTGTCACCAGCAAAATAAATCACCAGCACCTGAGCTCTGCGATTTTATTATCAATCAGCCTTGAAATATTTCCTCCTTAATAGTCCAGTGTCTGGAGGTGGAATCTCTGCTGAATGTAATAGCAGACCTTAACTTGCAGCTGAAAGCAAAGGACTCCAAAGGACAATTTTATGTGGAAGGACAAGCTAAAGACACCTAATCTTAAATTATTGTTTTTCTTTTGCAGGGGAAGAAACCCTTCATGGGCCTATTTTTATCCAAGAGCCATATGATATCACTTATTCCATGGGCTCAGCAAATCCAGAGATCCTCCTGAACTGCACAGCTAAAGGATATCCACTGCCATACTACAGGTGAAGTCAACCTTGGGGATTTATTGTCTCACTGTCACTTTTTGAAGTGTGTTTTAGTCACTGCACTGCTGTAAACACCCTCAAAATGTGCTGAGTGCTCACAGCAAGAATATACAAAATTTAGAGTAAATTCGAGGAGTGAAGGAAAAATATTTTTGCTGCTTTTCTGTAAAGAAAATTAACGCAGAACAGGAAAAGAGTTGAAAATCATCCCCTAAGCATTTTAAAATATGCAGAATTAATTCTAAATCCACAGAATAGCTGTGAAAAATGGGGAAATGGAAGCACTGAGCATCTGTACTTGATAAAACTTTCCATACATTAATAAATGCTTGGAAAGCAGAAGAGCAACATCCTTCCCCTTTTCTAATTCCAGCATTTCATGTACACATTTATGGTGTTTGCTTATCTCCAACACCTTACAAGGCTCACTCAATAAAACCATGGCACAGAGGAATTTTTGTTTATTTGGTAACCAGGGAGTCATCATTTACAAGATAATTTGTTGCCCCAAGGATCTGGAAATCCAAGCTGGATAAGAGGAAAAGCTTGGAATCTAAGGGGGGGAAAAAAAAGAAAAGGACATTGTGCTTTCTTCAGAAAATAATGGGGAAAATAATGGTTGAGGTGAAGGCAAATTATAGCTAAAAAATAAATCATTCATGCAAGACATGAAAGAAAATTGTGTCCTATCAAATTCTCAGAGAATATTTATTGAGGAGCTTTTAACTGCTCCTATCACAGCCTCCCCTGGAAGGTGCCACCACTGGTTATCAGCTTGGATTTGGACTCCATGGCTTGATTTGTGCCCAGACGTTATGCTGTGAAAGGGACCCTTAATTTCCTTTATGGAAGGAACTCTTCATTTCCTTTTCACAGTGCAACTTCTCCTCCTGTGAGTAGAAACCTTCTCTTATTTCCCAACCCATCTGTTCTCCCTGCTCTCAACACGAACATCGACTGGTTCAGGCCATGCATTTCAAGTCTTTCCAGTTCATTCATCCTTCTTGTCTCACATCTATCAAACCAAATTCCTAGAAATTCCTAGGAATCCCCCAGGGATTCCTCCCACCCACAAAGGGCAGAGACTTCCATCAGGCAGGAGCTTCCATCAGGCAGCAGAGCTGGGAATTCTCCACCATTAAATTTGATATCCCCATTTTACCTTTAATTTTTTCCACCCACCCATTAATTAAATTCTTTGCACCATGAGGATCTTTTGCAAAGCCTCAGTGGCTCCAGGGAGATGGGATCAACACCTGGGGAGGGATCCTGGAGCCCCGAGGTCGATCAGAAGTTATCAATCCCTGCTGCAATTACACCACGGTTCGGAGGGGAGCAGGAGTTGCTTCTCACCTTGCTCTGATTTCACCACAGCTAAGGCTGGCTTTGTCAGATAAGGATTGAGCCCACACATTTAAAGTTCCGACAATTTTAGATAAATCAAGCCCAGTATGAAATTTTAATCGTCTCCTTTACATCCCTGCATCGGCGAACAGCGAGGACTGCTGGAGGTTTCTCTTTGATTCAGAAGTACAGGACCACTCCAACAGGAACAAAGTTAGAGATGAGTTGATTTGCTATTTAGCATTTTTTTACATCAAGAAATGTGCTGATAAATGCCTTTCCTTGAAATAAAAAAAATGCTTAGTATTTCCTAAAAGTTTTCTTATATTAGGCACTCTTTTATTCTTATAAACTTGTGGAATATAGTGATAATTTTTTGCAACTCCTCCTCAAAATACTGCGTGTCTGAGAAGCACAGTGCAAGAACTGTGTAGAACTGTAGGTGGAAGGGCTGAGAAATAAAAATGAGACACATTTTTCCTGTTGGAAGTAGCAGAGAGCACAGATTACACTGGAGACAAAAATATGGACGAATGCATCTCTAAAACCATTAAGAAATTGATATAAATGTTCTGAGAAATATAATTTTATCGCTTATGTCTTTTTTATAAAGTCAGAATTGCCTGTAATATCAGGTACATTATTCCAGGTGTTTCCTGGTGTGATGTTGGTGGTAAATAAACACAACTTTTTAAATCAGATTTATCATTTTTTGCAGTTAAGCTCTTTTGGTTATAGTCACCTGAGGGTTTATCACCAAGTAACTCAAATGAATTTTACATAATTTTTTTTTTACTTGCAGCCTATGCATGAACACCCTGCAGTGTTTCCAGCAGTATTTTGACATTTTTTGTTTGATTTCGGGTGCTCTCTTTTCCTGCACTTCCACTCAATATCCAGAACAATCCCAAAATCCTGCATTTTCATGCAAGATGGAAGTGGAGGCTGTTTTCCCCTCAATAATCTTCTCAGAGAGGAGTCAATGGAACCAATAAATAAATCCAAGGGCAGCATAAGCAGCATTCAGTAGAACATTTTAATATTTCGGCCCAGCTCAGAGTGCTGCACTAAAAGGAGATAAAGAGATGCAAATCCAATCCAAACCCAAGAACCACGAGAATAAGTGGAACACACAAATGCAAGGGAGGGTGCAGAGCATGAAGTCGACAAGGATTGCAAATGGCATCAAGGATGTTCACAATCATTGCATCAAACCAGAGAATGATTCCCAATAATGCCAAAAATCCACCCTTGAAGAAGGAATTGCAGCCCTGCTCTCATGTCCTTGTTCCCTGGAATGCTGTTCCTTATCTTAGGGCAGATTCTGCCTCAAAAGTGGGTTGGGATTAAAAACTCCTTCACCCTCTTGTCCACAGTCAAGAGTTTTTAAACTTCTATTTTCCTCCTTGCTGGAAATGCTGTACATGAAGTGAGGTTTTGCAAATCCTTTTCCCAATTACGACGAAGCCTCAGGTGCCTTGGCAGGACATTTCCATTGGAATGCAAATAATCTAAGAAATATAGAGCACAATGAGGTTTTAAAAATATTGATATTTTTATTATAGCAGCACATTGAAAAGATAATTTAGTAAATCATGTGAGTGTATACCCACTCACAGTCCCAGGGAACTGATCAATTCAGCATCAGAATATAGGAAATTTTTTTAAGGTTTAGATTCTGAAACGATTGGTGAAAGAAAAACCATCCAGGATGTATTTCCTACAATTGAGGAAAAGTATTTTCCAATGGTTGCCTGAAAAAAATCACAAAGATATGTAGATGATCCCTGCCTTAATGGGCTTCTGTTAAAAATTCCCTAAAATAATTATCCAGATTTCTGTGTATTAATACACTGCAGAACACACAAAGTCATTATATCATTGTCTACCACATGAATTCATTAATTCACTTCCCTCAGTGATGTAAACATATTAATTAGGGAAAAAGCCCACACCAGGAGCTGAACCCCTGATCTATATGCAAAGTTTAATAATCATTGTACCATGGTGATTAGAATGATTATGGGATACTGTGAAGAATTCATTTGTAGCAACTAAGCCAACGTCTTTGCATTTGTTTGGAAAAACAATTACAGACCTTAATTGGGAGCCATGCAATGATGACAGCAGTTATTTCAGTGATTGATTCTGAAATTAAAGAGAACTGGCAAATTAAATACCAGAATATCTTAGATTAGAAAATGGAAAGCTTTAGACAGCTTGGAGCATACGTAAATCCTGAAATATGGCTAAATCCTAACCCTGGGATGTGATCCCTTCAGAAACTCAGACAAGGTGTCCTTATCTTTGCAAGAAAAATTTCAAAATAGCCCAAATACCCTAAAATAACAGCAAAAACTAGACCAGCTAAAGCAAATATTAAAAAATGGAATCCAGCAGAGGTACAGAAACACAAAAAATCGGCTGGAATTTGTAGGTGGAATTCCTGAAGGTTGAGCGTTGCATCCAAATTTCTCAGTGTGGATGAATTCGTGGAAGGGGAGGCAGCAACCCAGAGAAATTATTTTATGTTATTGGAATTTGCTCACAGAATTCCATTGATTTCATATTTAATCAGTCATTATCTTTCAAAACAAGTGCTCACTGGAGGGTCAGGGCACTCCCTGTGTTTTTGGGGATTTTCCTGGGAGCACAGAATTGCATTTCACAGCCCAGTGTGGGAATCTTCCTGCACAAAAACAACCCCCGAGCAGTGTGAGTGTGTGGAGAGAGGGCTGGGGGCTGCTGACAAGTCCTGTGCTCTGCATCCAGGTCAGATTTCCAGGGATAAAGTGTGAGTTTGCTTCAATTTGTTACCAGGGAAAACTGCCCTCCCTGCCAGGAACTCTGCACTCAATCAGAAATGGATAATTTTACGCTGTGGTCCTTCAGATAATTAACAAGGAGATGATTGCCCTTGGTTTGGGCACTGCCAGGAACCCAAAGTGAGCCACTGGCAACCTTTGAGTGGTGCTTCCATCCCATGGGGTGTGAAAAACTAGTTAGCTGACAAAAATCACGTAAACCTGTTCTGATAGCTAAGCAAAGCCTTAGAAAATATCCAACTCAGCTAAGTTGAGAAGTAGAAGAAGCTGAGGCACAATGCTCTGAACTACAGCTAGTAGATAATACTAATAGGAAACTTACAAATAGCTTGTAGTTAGCTAGACGTAAGAAAATAAAAATATAAGTGACCAAGAATGAAAAACTAAAGGTGAGGTTAACAGTTAGAAAAATATCCAATAGAATAGTTAAGCTACAAAATATGCATTAACTTATTATGAACTGTATAAGTATGCTGTACCTTAATCAATAAATCGAAGCTTACTAATCACTCATATTGAGCTATCCAAGTTTTCCCTCACCACGACAATGGGGAGCTCGGAATCACCCCCAGAGATCAACAGGAATGATGGAGGCTAAGGAGATGGCTCTGGATATAAAACTGGGGGAAGACAATACCTGGTTGTGCAGTTTTAAGGTTGCTGAGCACCTAAAAAGTGACATTAACAAACCCCAGACTTGCAGACCTCAGTGGCTGAGTCCTTTATCCTTCCTCTGGCCCTCACATGAGCAAGGAAAATTCAACCCTAACCTGACTAATGGCAAAGCCGCAAAAATTCCCTTCCCGAAACGCAGAATATTTATTTTCTTTGAAAAAGAAATTGTATTTTGACATCTGTAAACAGCTGGGTAATGTTGCAGACACAATCCATTTTCTGCTTAGTGGACTATCAGGGACAAATTATGATTTAAAGTAGCAGCGCTCTCATCATCAAATGATCAGTCTCAGGCTTGCTGCTTAAAAACTTCCCTCTCAGCTTTTGTTCTGCCCTCTGAAGTGTAATCCTTCCTGATCCACATCTCCAAAGCCTTTTTGTTGCCAAATTCATGATTAATCATTTGCAAAGCACATTCACGTAGCACTCATATTATAAAAATAATGCAGCTGTAGACAAGGTATAAACCCCCCTCCTGACTGAATGGATAACTTTGTGTGAATAAGTTATAATTACTTTTTGTGGACATTTGGGTGAACACCGGTGACTAAAGTAAAGATTTTCCAAAGAATACCATTATTGCTATCATTAAGATTGATGTAAGAAGCAGTCGTGTGTGAAAAATGATCTAATTTCGTGATATTTAACTACATTTTTATCATTGCAGGTATGCTACAGCACACTATTTAAGATAAATATGAATAGGCTCTGTAAATTATAAGCATAATTTGATTTTTTTCCCCTCAAAGGTGGAAGCAAAATGGCACAGATATTGATCTTACCATGAGTTATCACTACAGGTTGGTTGGAGGCAGCTTGGCAATCAATAACCCACATAAAAATCAGGATATTGGAACATACCAGTGTTTGGCCACAAATTCATTTGGAACAATTCTGAGCAGGAAAGCAAAGCTTCAATTTGCATGTAAGTTGGGAAGATCATATTTATTAGAGTATTATTTTCCTATTAATTCTGCACATGGACTGTAATTTATTGGGTAATTAAAGGATCGTTGAGGATTCTGTCCAAGAGGTTTGACTTCCTTCAGCACTGCTTATTCCTAAAAAAAACCAAAATGTTCCTAGTAAATATTAATAACAAAACCAGACATCTGATGGCTGCTGCCCTCAGGAGGCAGAATAAAAATCAGGAAATTGAAAGGTCCAGGAAGATGAGCACAATTATTTTCACTTAATAAAGGTGTTTCCACTTTTTAGGACAGTGGTTTTCTTGTAATCCCACAGGTAGCTACAGCTGGGGGGGTGAAATTGTTGCAAAGAGTTATGCTTTGAATTTTCTTTAGATCATGAGGTCTAATTGAGACACAAAAACTTTTCTCCCTTAATTGGCACTCTGATATTTTCTTACGTTACCAAAGAAACATCCTTTTTTCCTTACACAATGCGTAAAAGTGTGAGCTACTCTCTGAGATATTTCATATTTCAGCTCCCTCAGGTCGAGCACGTTGTCTTTCTTGAGGTGATTTAAAATTTATTTCGTCTTTGCTCCCTGTTTCGCTTCTTCACAACTCCACAACCTTTTTCACAAGGTTTGGACGCGGTGACCGAGTTCTGTCAATGCCCTGGGGAGAGAGGGAAAAACATTTGCAACCAAAAAAAAAACTCCAGATATTCCCTCCAGCCCTTTTTTTTTTTCTTTCCAGTCTAAAGCTCAGAGCAGTCTGTTGCTGGGAGAAAGCAATTGTTTTCAAAGCTCATTAATAAAACATGTGTCTAAAGCCAACCTTGTGTCGCTATTTCAGACACCAGCAAACGGATTAATTATTAATCTTGTTCCATTTCTCATAGCAAACCTCGTGTCACAGGGGTTACACAAAGGAGACATCAGAGGTCAGGCTGGTTCACAAAGTCTCTTTCAGCAGAGCTGATCAAAAGGTGTATCACTGGTACCTCATTTAATCATGTTTTACCCTGAATTTCTCAAACAGTTTTGATTTCCAAGAGCTGGTCAACTGTAAAAAGAATAAAAATTCGAGTGATGATTTTACCACTTTTTTTTGCTGAAACATTTTTTCAAGCCAGCCTTCCTGTGTGGGAAATTGTTCCAAGATTTAGAGGTGAAAGTTGTTTAGTGACAGAATAAATTCCATTTTAGAAAGGAGCAAGAATAGGCAACCACCTCAAAATTGTCCATGGAGTCTGTAATCCCCAAGGCACCACAGCAGGCCAGAGAGGGAGCTGGGAAAAGACTTAAGGAAAGGCACAAATGAGGTGTAAAAAATTATTTTAAAAAAGGGGGGAAGAAAGGAAAAGCAGGAATATCTGTGAAAGAAAGAAGGCTCTGGTGATTATTCAGCATTTCATATCAAACAGTTCCTTTATTTGAGCTTTATACCCCCACCCAAACACTTCCCAAAGTTCCTGCAGGGAGCAGATCCCAGAGCTGGGTCTGGTTTGCCCCCAGCTCTCACCCTGCTCCAGTCCTCCAGCTCTAGCAGCACCACGGAATGCTAAATTTATCCCATAATCAAGCACTACAGCACTTTTCCAGTACTGGTGACAGATATTTACATCCTTCCCCATGGAGGAGAGAGAGGACAGACAAATCAAAGGCTGTTATTTACACTGACAAGCACAAATTTACAGGAAAATGCTTCAATTTAGCAGCATCGCTGCAGAACTGGGAGTTTAAAGTTGTCTTACAATAGGAAAAAAAACCCCACAGTACATGGAAAGCGTCATAATGGCCTGATGAGAATAGTGGAACAAATTACCTTGAAACACTTATTTCACAGTCAACATTTCCTTGTTTCTTATTTTCATGTTGCCATGCAATTTAATTCTTTGTTTCAACCAATACTTCAGGCTATATCTTCAAATCCAGGCAGGCAGCACGTTGCTGTTATGACACTTTGATTCAGCACCTCACAAAATGGGATTCTTCCCTGGGCGGGAATGCCTGGCGCATCTCCCTGATAAAGAATCGAATCAAACCCATTATCCAAGTAACAGGGTTTATGTGTATTTGTCTCCTTACTACAAGGTAACTAACTCTGAGTCGGAGTTTGAATCAACGATACCTCCAGAAACCTATTCAATGTGTCAACTTAATACGTGAAAAACACTTTTTTTCCCTCTGTTCGAGGAAGTTCTCCAAGAAGCAAAATAAATGCAGGACGAGATTAGAAATATGTCTTCTGATTCAGCTGGAATTTGGTGCTTAACCTCTATTAAAACCAGAGCTGTCAAGGGAAAGCTGCAGGAGGAATGTTGTACAGAAGGCAGTGGCATAGGTTATTAAAGCTACAAGCTGAAGGTGAGAGACGGCGCCAGGGAGAAGGAGAGCGTAGAGGTGTTAGAGGGGTGCACAGGATGGCAGCCCTTGGCATCCCTGCTTCCTGCACAGAGGCTGTTTAACCATAAATAAACGTAAAGTTTTCAGCGGGGGTGGTGTTCTTCTCTGGACCCTGACTCCTGGCCCGGCTCTGTTCCTTATTTCAGTGTCCCATGTCCTGAAAAGATGAAATGAGGCTTCTTTCTGCTGTTTCAAAGCTTGTTTATTTCTGGTTCTTATCAGAGTTTCAGAGGCACAGACTGTGCTGTGACCTCCAGGAACACGAGGGCAGAATGGCAATGGCTACCCAAAGCAGGTAGCTTTTATATCTATTATCAACCAGTTAGGAAACTTTACCTATCTTATTTTGTTCCCAAAACCAGTGAATATCAACCTCATTGACATGTCTCCTCTACACTAAATTCTATCTACCAATTAACAAACCACAGGAACTCATGTCAGAGAAGAAAGGAAGAGAAGGAGAAGAAAGAAGAAGAAGGCGGTTTCAGGTCATAGGTTGGACTTGGTGATCTCTAAGGTCTTTTCCAACCTAGTAAATTCTCTGATTAAGGACGGAAAAGATCTCCAAGATCACCCAGTCCAACCTTTGCCCAATTCCCCCCTGCTCATAAACCACATCATAAAATGTCACATCTACTCATGTTTTGAACACTTCCAAGGATGGGGACTCCACCACTGCCATGAGCAGCCAGTGCCAAAGCTTGGCCACATTTTCAGTGATGACATTTTTCCTAAGGCGTTTTTGTTTAAGGCATTTTATGCCTTAAAAAAAAAAAGACAAACAAAAAACCTGTTAGGGAAAACTGCTTCAGTATGGCTTCAACCAGAACTTTCTCCCAAGGCACACAGGGGATTTGCTTTAATTATTTCCTCAGTTTTAAGCAAAAATAACTGTGTGCAAACAACTGGTCTTGAGGGAAATCCCTGTAAAATGCTGCATGAAACAGCCTGTCCAGGCCTGTTACTTGTTCTTTCAGTTCCCAAACACATCTATGGCAGAGGCATTAAGGGATATGCAGGAGAAATAAGAAGTGCAATTAAATAAACTAGAATAAAAAAGAACTCCACTATGAAAAAGAATCACGTGTGAATCTAATTCGTAATTATTCAGGGCATAAACCCAGAAAATCCAGTATTAATTGAAAGCATCTTGCTGCTTAGGGATCTTAAATTTGATTCTCAGTCAAATTATTCTACCCTTGATGATAAAAGTCATGCTGATTGCAGCTTTCTCAGACCTGGAATTCTGAGAAACAAGGACAGCAATCTAAATTCATGCCTAGAGTTAGTCACTTTGCCCTGAACCACACAGGACAGGAGGGCACACAGTGGACCCATTAAACCCCTTACTTTAAAGTTCCCCACAATGCTACAGACCCAGGAAGGATTTCTCCTTGGAGTTTTTGGGCTCCAACCACATTCTCCTGGTTTTCAAAGTGGTGCTCAAGGATTTTGCTCGGTGCTTATTCTCAGCAGCATTTTTCCAGCACTGCCACCCTCCCTGCTCTTGGCCAGTGATGGCTGAGAGTGACAGTGCTGGAGCACTTGGAATAAAATCTAGAGCTCCTAAGAGCTTCCATGTGCTTTTTGTCAGAGATAGAAGACACAGTTCTGCTGAAATAACAAGTTAGAGGCGATAATTCCTCCTGGACTGAGTTTTTGCCATTTTGAAACACAAAAATAACAGTCCATCATTAGCATTTAACCATTTCAGGGTATTCTGGATGGTGACAGGATGAGATTTAGCAGAGCCCTGTTGGAGATGCTCAGCCAGCATGAAACCCCACTTTTCATCTGATTACTTCATCGTGTTATTTACCTTCGAGTGCACACAAATTACAGAAACATCGCACAGCAATCCAGCAGCCTCGAGATGTCATAACCCTTTTCGCTGGCAGTGTATGCTTTGAAACAGAAAATGGAAAAATCGATAGGCTTGGATCAGATAGGCTGAATTTGCAAAGTCTGGACATGCATGAATTTAAGGCTAAATGGCACCTACGCTTCTGGCTGGGTTGTGTTGTGGTGCTGTGTGTGTCCAGAAATCCCTTTGCAACAATTGTATTTGATTAAAAGGTGTGCTAGCTGTTGTAACTACCACCTGGAGTAAAGCTCTCTGGGTCTTTAAGCTGATTGTTAATTCATCACTGCACACGAGGGCTGGAATACTGATCAGGCTCCCTGGCAGTTGGATTGCAGGAATGAACTCTGGCAGTGCCTTTCTTTTTCAAAGGGAGGCATAAACTGCTCAGTTCAGTGCCCAAAGGGCAGCCAGGGATGACCAGCTGATAACTGAGGAGCAGGAAGGAGGAGCAGCTCAGCTTGCCCGTGCCAGGAAAAGGTCATCATCAAAATACATCAAAATACAAAATACATCCCCAAAAGTTTGACTTGGTTTTCTACATTCCCTTCTCCTCTTTAGGGACACATCAAGTAATGTCCTAGACTTGTCTATGTCCATAGAGAATCATGGAATGGTCTGCTTGGAAGCAACATTAAAGATGATCCAACTCCATCCTCTGCCACCTTGTTGCTCCAAGCCCTGTCCAGCCTGGCCTGGGACAATTCCAGGGATCCAGGGGCAGCCACAGCTTCTCTGGGCACTCTGTGCCAGGGCCTCATCACCCTCACAGCCAAGAATTTAATCCCAAAATCCCATCTAACCCTGCCCTCTGCCAGTTTGGAAGCCATTCCCCCTTGTCTCTCCAGGCTGTTTTCCAAAGTCTCTCTCCTTCTTTCTTGTAGCTCCTTCAGGCACTCAAAGGTCACAATTAGGTCACCCTGAAGTTTCTCTTCTCCAGGCTGAACAATCCCAAGCCTCTATCCTCATTCTAACATGATTCTCTACCCTACACATGCTGAGTAATGCACTGATCCACCTCTCTGCTTTAAAAGGGTGGCCTTATGTATAATCCTAGAATGGTTTGGAACAGACCTTAAAGCTCATCTCATCCCAACCCTGCTTCCACAGGCAGGGACACCTTCCTGCCATGCAAAACCACATCTCAACTGCAGCTATGTGGAGGATCAGCCATAAAATTCTCCTTTGCGTGCTCTGCACAGCCCTCCTGGTGGTCCTGGTAACACCTCCCAGTCTGCATCTTCCCGTGAGGGAAAAATGCAACCTGCAGTGGGAACAGTCGCTGTGGATCGATCCTGTCTGCAGGATGGAAGTGCTGCTGTCATCCCTTCCATGTGTCACTAAACAGGCTCATGGCTCAAAATTGCCTTCAGGACTTTGAAGCACAGGTACAGAATCCAATATCACTGCAGCAGCAGCAGCAGCCACCCTCCCTGGTGTGGGGAGGTGAGGGCCAGCCTCTGAGCAGAATGTTACAGGAAATAAAACCTGTATTTTGTCAAAATTCTGCTTGGAGTGAAAAGAAAGAGAGCTTTCATTTATCACTTCTGATTGCTATGGACACTCTGTGCCAATGCTCCAGCTCTCTCTGCAGCAGCTCCCATGGCAGGAGACCACATCAAGGTCTTTGCTTAATGGATACTCTCCGTGGAGCAGGCCCAGCAGCCTCAGGCATGTTGTCTTTTTTTCCCTTTACTTCACAGTGTTTCCTCAGAAAATCAGGAAAAACCTGGTGAGAACCATTGTTGTAAGGAATATGACATTTCCATATCCATTTCCAGGAACAGCAGCCCCAACTCTCCAGCTGTCTTCACAGGAGAAGTGCTCCAGCCCTGTGACCTACTTGGTGGCCTCCTCTGGGCTGATTCCAACAGGGAAGAGTCTCCAAGGGGTCTCTGTCCTGCTCTACCCACCTGAAACTGGGGCACTGAGCATCCTTCAAGGCCACTTTGAGCAGAACACATGCAGAGAGCCCTCTGAAGTGATGCAACTTAATCACTCCAAGTTAATGTCACTTAATCACTCCAAACCTCTGCAAGACCTCACCATGCTCAGCTCATCTTCCTGTGTCTCTGTTGAGCTTCCCAGTGTCCATTTCTTTGCAGAATTCTGTGCACACAGAGGCTCTCCCAGACCCCAGGAAAAGCAGGAACCATCGCTCAGCAGTGAGGAAGCAAGAAGCCTGGAAGGGTTTCACCTGCCTGCTGACAGGACAAGGCAGGGTGATAATAGAGTTTCTATTTTAAAAGCACTGATATCACAAGAATAGGATTATGCAAACCTCCTGACGTTTCTGAAGACGCAGAGAACAGCCTGGAATCGTAAAACCAGAAGTTATGGGCATGTCTCCATAAGCAAGAGGGTTTGCTTTCTCCATCATCCCCTATTTTAGTCTTCTCCCCATTTTCAGAGCCCATGTGATGCCCATCAACACCAAGTGCAGCCACAGCCTCCCCTCTTCTGTTAAACACATCCTGAAGCTGATGGGAGCAACCTTCCCTGTTTATTTCATGTTGTAACAGACATGCAGCACCAGAAATTCTGCTTTTCTGCCCCTACAATGGTTTAAACCTCTCTCTCAGGGTGCTTAACCACTGTGTTCAAGGGTCTGGTGTATCAGCACTTGGTTAAAGCTTCTTTATTCCCCAGGTTAGTTCCTTAGACTTTTATTATAAAAGGAGGGGTTTTTTTATCTGTGAAACAGAGATCTACATTGCAGAGAGGTTGTAAGGAGCATTCCAGGCAGTGAACCAGGCAGATAAAGCAGTAATACGGAACATAGAAGTAGCTGAAGATTATCTTTTAGCTTTATATTACTTACTCTTCTTTAGTTCCTTTAAAAGTGTTTTTCCTAAATCAACCCATTGCCAGCTGTATTGGAAAAGCAATATATGTGATTGAGATATGGTGAGGAACAAAGCATCCACAGGTCCCGGAGCTGATAGATTCTGATTGATAAACTTTAAAACTTGGGAAGGATAAAACCAGTCTATATCTGCAGTCTGGGTGATTTGCTATTTTATCTACTCCCCTTTCATTACAGACAAGATGATGTAGATTCCAATAAATTATTGAGTGAAATATCCATGATGTTCACGTGAGATTATTTATTTTTGGTGTGCCAAAAAAAGTCATGGTGGAGGTTTGCAAGGGAAAAAAAAATACTTAATTATTTTGAATAAATGATTGGCTTTTTTTCTAAGAAAAATACTGAAAGTAATGGATTAGTTATTTTTGCAGGGAAGGCTGATCCTGTGTAAATGTTTTAAGGTACCAGACAAACTTGTGTTCTGTGTAGCTTATGTTGAAGAAGGAGGAACAGTGTGTAACATTTGGACTTTTCATGGAGTGAAGGAATGAGGTCACAGGAGCTGCTTTTCTCAACAGGAAAACCACATCTGGCACAGAGAATGCACTGAGCTGTAAAGATCCATTTCCAAATGCTAGTGCAAGGACAACAAATAGTGTAACCCACACACGAAATCCCACTGACAAGATTCACATCCAAAAATCCCTTACATCAATCACTCGGGTAAATCTTGAAATTCCTGTTATTGGGAATACTTTGAGTATTGGAAAGAATTCTTTGAGGGCTTTGCAGCTGGAAGGAGGGAGATAAAGCAGTGGTGGCTGGGTGGAACTCAGGGTAATTCTACAAGGTGTAATTCAGTGCTGGATCAGGATCTCCAAAGGGCTGGGCAGGAATTTGGGAAGGGCTGAAATAGGCACTAACACTGTCAGCAGTGTCTGAGACTTTTGTGTGTGTCAGCCACTTGTCCTCTCTTCCTTGCCATTTTTCATTGTATGTATTAGAATCCTTTATGATTGTTTTGTTGGTAGAAACATTATAAAAAGAATTCGTGGCCTGAAGTGGGACTGTGCCCATCAGAACCCAGGACAGGGATGCAAGAGGAACTTCTCACAGCACCAGGGCACTTCCACATGTCCTCAACAACGAGGTCAAGGTCTGAGGGAAAGGGAGAAGTTCCTGAACCATCTCCATGTAGTTAAAAACCCCATGTTTTGTTAAAAACCCACACAGGTTTCTGTGGGGGCAGTGGGACATATGACGGAGGTATTGGTTTGGATAAGAATTAATCCCCTGCCAAAAGAACATTTGCCACAGCAGCCAGAGCCATCTCCTGTGGAAGTCAGGCAAATCAGTGTAGTTGTGGCAGGGATAAATCTGGCCCTGGAGGTTCAGCCCAGCAAGAGAAATCTGTCTTTAAGAGCTCTCCAATCTGGAGAAAACTCCTGCAGACGGCGAAGTGACTCTGGTGATGACAGGTGACAAATGAACTGTGCCGTGACAAGTGAGAAAACTGTTCAGGAATATAAAATATTAAACATCTATTCCCTCCGTGGCCCTCCCTGGGAGAGGGGCAGCTCCTCAGCTGTGCCTCTGGCCTGCAGATGGGTTTTGGAGCAGGAGCCCTAAGGCTGCATCAACACTTTACTGCTCAGAGCAAGTCCTATGCTCAGCTCAGAAGAGAAATTTAATATTTTATGCTGCTAACTCTGTAAAAGCAGGAGAAAAAATAACAAAGGCCAGATGTAGACCAGCTCTACAGCTTCCCAGCATATGTTTCTGTGCTCTGGGTTTCTTGGTGCATGAACAAAAATCAAGCCAGCTCAGGGTTTCCCCCCGCCTCTGCTCAACTCACCCTCTGTTTAATTTAATTGTGACCTTCCACTTTTTTCCTCTAGAGAAGCTTGATATTACTTTGTAAAGGGCATTTTCACTCTTTAATTGAATAAGACAATCAGGCTGTGGAAGGAATTATTGTTCCCCACCTTGAAAATTAGTGCCTGGATTGGCCATTCAGACCATTTAGGGTGAATTGAGGACCCGGGGTCTGTGTTCATCCTAAAGTGTAAATTGCAAGTCCTTCCTCTTGGAAGCTCCAAAGTAATTTAACTAAGTAAGGAAGCACTGATGAAGGTCCTTGGATGATTACCCAGCTTCAGAGAAGGACAGGACACAGTGATTGTGCTTTTCTCTCTCCTTTTGACAAGCAACTCCATCAGGGAGTTTTGGGGCACAGGGCAGCTTTCCTTTTACCCATGGTGGGATGCAGTGCTCCCCTAGGGTGGAAATGAGAACAAAAATGGGAATTCGAGTTGATTTTTAACCTGTCGTGGTGAAAGGAAACACTCAGGCACTGCCCAGGCTGCTCCTGGCTGAGTCAGCTCTGAATCTTCCACACCTGAGGTGTTAAAGGCTCAGGAGTGCTTCAAATGGAGCTGGAGAACTCAGCAGGTGTTGAGGAGAAAATCCAAGTATTTAAAAAGCAGGAAATGGGAAATACTAAGCAGCTTTCAGACACCTTAATTAGAGATAACACCGCTCTTAATCTCAGAATTGAATTAATAGAAAATCAATTAGAACATTTTAAAAATTGAGATTAGATGCTAACGGGAAAAGATTAATGTATTGACAGTATTATCAAGACAAAAGAACTGTCAGAGGGTTTGTTCAGCAAATTCCGTGCAGTTTGGAAAGCCGAAAAAGAGAGTTTACTTTCCAGTGGAAGTTGTAGGGAAGGAGATTAGCCATTGCTTTGGGAGATTCTTGGATGTTTGGAGAAAGAAGGATATTTCCATAACACACCCTGTAGTACCCAGGCTGCCAGAGATTGCTGCTCCCCTCCTACAAGGAAATTTGGTACAAAATTTTGAGGAGAAGCAAAACCAGGGATTGATGTCCAGGAGAGGTCTGGGGTGGTCTGAGCAGACACAGCCTGTAGCTAAAAGGGCTTTAATCCCTTGTAATGTTTGGGACTTTCCCTTATCTGAAAGTAGAAAATACAAACTCCAAATCTGGAAGTATGTAGCCTTCAAGAATTTGAGATAATTTTAAACATCCAATAGGCTCCATTTTTATTATTTGTGGTTACGACAGACCTAAATTCTCTGATTCAGGCGCCAAATTCAGACTCCAAACGGGGCCCCTGATTCATTACAGTCAGGTAATTAATAGTCAGCTGCTAACACAGGTGCTGGAAATACAACAAATCATATCTGTGAGCTTCCTTGGAAAACTGCTGAGCTCGTCCTTTATATCCCATTTCCCTGTGAGAAAATTCCTGTTGTGCTGCATCCCTGCAGCAACACCTCTCCTGTTGCAATACATCACAGGCAATAAGAGACACAGAAAAAAGAGGAACAGAAGTGATCTATCACAATTTGACACAGCCACATGGAAATGTGAGGAATTGTATTGATTTGTCCTCAGGAGCGTGGCTAATTTGTAAGGAGCTCTTACTCCTCATGCCTTAACATTCATTGCACATTGCAGTAGCAAGTAATTACAACCATTATATTTGGGATTATGTAATGACAAAACATTTATGAAGGGGGGAAAAAAAAAATCAAAAGTTCAAGAAAGCATGAAATCACATTAATTCAGATGAACTGTTGTAATTATGCAGGGCGATAAATTGGAGTTTCTCTAATTGTCTGTAACAATTTCATATATTAAAACACCCAAGTTTCCTTTGAGAAGTTCTATGTTCCTTCTTAAAATGGACTGGTTTGGAACGGATGGGTTTGGATGGACTGTCCCTGAGCAGGTTCAGGAATTTCAAACACGTGATTGGGAGGTTGAAATGAATGAGTTGCTGCTTGGGATAAGGTTTTTGTTCCTATAAGACATATTTAAGAAGCAGTTTCCTAATCCCAGGAAAACTGACCTGGTGTTGACTCTGTTGTGTAGTTAAATCTGCCGCTCTGCCACCTGTAAGACAGTTTTGTCTTTGAAAAATAACCCAGAACACAGATGTGTAGGTAATAGTGGTGGAGGGGAAATTAGAATAAATATATTAATGAACAGCCAGCAATTGGAGGTTGCTTGGAGCACCCTGGTCTAGCAGAAGGTGTCCCTGCCCATGGCAGGGGGTGGAACAGGATGGACATTAAGGCTCCTTCCAACCCAAACCCCTCTGGGATTTATGATTGCCTCTATTATCATGAACTTTAAAACATTAAGGAAAAAATAATGGACGGCTGAGCCTATTGATCAACACAAGTGCTGCAGCAGGAAAGATTTCTGTCCATCATTTGCATTTTGTTTCTGTCTCCAGAGACCATTTTTTTCAAGGCCAACACCTCACCCCCCTGGGTTTTCTTCTCTCACTGGCAGCTTTGTGCCCAGCAAAGTGACACCAATGGTCACCTTCACCCAGCAGTGATATTCTTCTCAACCTCTGGTTTTATCCTGTTTAAAATCTACCTGGAAGTCTTTCAGGCCATAAACCAGGATAAAGGCAGATTGGGTGGGGCTTGGAGCAAGCCAGGATGGTGGGAGGTGTCCCTGCCCATGGCAGGGGTGGATTGGGATGAGCTTTAAGGTCCTTCCAACCCAAACCATTCCATAATTCCCTTATAATGCCCTCGACACCAGTGGGTAAAGTTGGGTTACACCACCTAAAAGGAGCTCTGGCCCATTCCTTCTCCCCATTCCTCCCCTCATTCCCGGTGAGGAGCTGACAGCCTCCTCCACCTCGAGGATTCCTGCTCCCGTGGCACAAAGCCGTGCAGCTCCCCAGCTCCACCCCACAAAATGCAGCATGTTTGGGGTGCTGTGAGTGAGTAAGGGGCAGGCAATAACTAACTCATGTAAGCACAGTTAACTACTGGGAGACAGAAAATGTTAGTTCAGACAGCACATGTTAATTACAAAACCTAAGAAGCCGAGTT
>VZRF01008279.1:0-20732 GCA_013396875.1 Vireo altiloquus | reverse complement strand
GAAGACTACTTATCTTCATCAGGAAGACCCCCGAGGAAGAAGAGGAGCCTTCCTCAGTGCGACCACCAGGACACACAGGGCATGCATGACCCATATGCTAATAGTAGTAATGATTTCCGAGAAATAATTTGCATAACCACGCCTGTCTCAAAGAATGTGATGAATATTCATAATTTAACCCATAATAGTACTGTGTTGTAGAGAGCACTGGGGTGTGTTTCGAGGAGTGATGCCCACACACCCAGCACTGAATAAAGCAAATCCCACTGCTCTGACTCTGTCTCTGAAGTGTCTCCTGGCCTGGTTTGGGGCGATTCATGAGCGCAGCCACTCCTCGCTCAGCTCTGCCACATTCCCAGCCGGAGCTGAGTCCAGACATTCCCACTCTTCCTGGGAAGAATCACTTGTGCATCTGAGCTTTTCTCGTGACCTCGTTATCACATCCAACGGGTTAATCGTGCTCTACCGAGAGCAGTCTGCCAACACGCACAGATCACAGGGAAAAAAAAAGTGGTTTTTTGTTAAAACTCGCAGCTGAGGGAGCAATGGAGTGTGAGGGAACTCGTTGTTCTTCAAGTGAGATAAATACAGACAAAGAATGAAAGGAATTATGTAGGAACTAGGTGATAATTTATTTATAGATCTCTGCAGAAACACTGAAGTTAGCAAATATACCATCTGTTAAATAGTCATCTTATTCCTAAGTGCGTATTAGCAATCTAAATGTGTGCCAAACACCTGATCTTAGCCTTCTTATTCCATACTCCTTTTGACAAGCAACATTCTGCTTTATTAGGTTATGTCATGTTATGTTACAGAGCTGTGCTAGGGAACAGGAGCTGGGAGAACACCGTGGTTGTGCTCTCGTGGTGTAAATGCACACTCAGGGCGAGGAGAAGTGGTTTTGACAGCAGCCAGAATTTCAGAATAACAAGAGCAAAGTAGAATATCTGCCTTTATATCCTCAGGTAATTTATATATATATACATATATATACACTTAACACATTTCAAAGTGCAGTAAATCACTGAAAATGCAACCCCATAGGTGGGAAAATGGATGGAGAAATCTTTGTGGTGAAGACAAACATTATTTCTGAGGGTCCACTCCTTCCCTCTCTCACCCACCTGAACTGCAAAGCAAAAGTAGATTATTTTATAGCTAATTATTGAACCTATTTGAATGAGGTGTCACAATATTCCATGGGAGATGCTGCCTGCCTGGAGGAAGAATCCAGTGAAGATGAAAACAGAGGCAACACTGACTCCACTAGTGAATTCTCTTTATCTATTTTGCCTTGCTTTCCTTTTTCAGAGGTTTGGGGTTTTTTTGTTCTTCAATGATTCTTTATTACAGAGACAGACGCTGAATAAATCCACTTTGTACAATTATCTCTCAAAATCAATCGAAGCAAGAGATCATTTCTGGTGTGGTTTGGTCTGTGAAATCTTGGGGAGATGAGGAGTTCTAAAGGATGCAGTGTGATGAAGACCTTGGAGTTAAGTGGTGCAATGGATTCTCTAAAGAAAATGTCTTTTCCTAAAGGTCTTTAAAAATTGGGTTAAATAAGGCCATTGCATATTTGTCCCTGCCATGGGTGAGATGAAGAGATTAAATGATGATTTATGTGCTTCCACAGCTGCTTTTTTATATCTATGATTAATAAGCATAAAGGGATGGAAATCTTCTCTCCTGCACTGGAAAATCTGAGTTGCTTTGTATAACACAACTACAAAGGTGCCATGAAAGAGCCCAAACTCCTGCCTAGGGGTTTTGATCCTCAAGGTTGAAAAGTGGAGACTGAAAAGGCACAGCCAACTTTTTTTCCCCACATGGATTCAACTGAAAGGGAGTGGGTTAGATGGGATATTGGGACAAAATTCCTCCCTGTGAAGGTGGTGAGGCCCTGGAATGGAATTCCCAGAGAAGCTGTGGCTGCCCCTGGATCCCTGGAAGTGTCCAAGGCCAGGTTGGACAGGCTTGGAGCAGCCTGGGACAGTGGGAGATGTCTTAGGGGTGGAGTGGGATGAGCTTCAAAGTCCCTCCCAACACAAACCATTCCATGGTTCCATTAGACGACCAAAATTCCTCCTGCTCCCTATAAAACAGTGGATCCCTGAGTGATCTCACTCTCCTGCCTTTAATTATTCAAGTCAGGGACACTTGTCATGGTTTTAATGGAGAGACACAGACAGGTGACACAGCACCTGAAATGGGAGTAAAACTGATAACATGACATATTGTGTCATTAAACTAAAAATTGCTACTAGCAGCTCATTACTTTCCAAAATCTATTCCCATTTCAGAGCTAGGTATTACACAGTTAATTCTCAATTGTCAGGAAAACCTTTTCCTCCTGCTGGTCTGAGCTTCCTTTATTTCCACCCCCCTCTCCTTCCTCGGGTGTCTCGTAACAAGTGAAATTTTGTTCTCAGCAAAAAGAAACAGGGCTGATTTACCACAGTGAAAATATTGGGAAGCATTACTTAGACTGCACAGATTTTCCACGCTGCCCAAGAATTATATATTTTTTTGAACTCTATTTTTAATTAGAAATTCCATTTTTTTTCATATTTGCAGCTGAAGGAAAGAGATATGAGAGGGAACTGTGACCATTTTTGTTGTTAGTGTTGGAATCCTAAAAAAATCTCTATTTCTGCACCCCTCTAATTTTTTTTCTAATTTAATATAATATATAAGAGAATTTGAAAGCCTCTTTTCCCCTTCTCCCTGAGCACAAAGCCTCAGAGCAGGCACCCCAAGCAAACCTTGAAGGCTGTTCAAGGCACCACTTTCCCACACAAATATTTGGTGCTGGCCTTTTTCCTCTCAGAAAACAATACCAGGAAAGAAAAAAAAAATGTGGCAAATTTTCTCAGGTGTAATTCTCAAAATTAGTAAATAAATCCATAATTTCAGAGACTGGACTAAGTCTAAGTATGAAACTCAAATTATAATTAATTGTATTAACCATACACCATCTACTATTTTCTCTTTTGTTTAGAATTACAGGATGGACTGCAACTAAAAAAATGAATTTTTTTTCTATTTTTTCTTGGCCTTTCTTGTGGTTTTTTTTTTTTTTTCCCCCTTGGACTACCCATAATCCAAGGCAGAGCTGTAGCCAGCAGGCAATTAAAAGAACATCAGAGTTTAAAACCCTTTCCCAGTGTATTGACAGGCCCCATCTATTGTGCTATGACAGCACGAGGAGGTGCTACAGGTGCTTAATTCAATCCAGCCCCCTCTGAGCAGACAATGCCTCTTTCTTGTGGTTATATCCAGGAGACGAAGAGGAGGAAAAGAAAAATTAACTGTGCAAAGTTCAGCGAAGGGGGAGAAAATTGATATATTGACATAAATAGCTGAGGCTGTGCAGGTAGTGATCGTTATTGCTCTGACCAGCCAGGGCTGCTTCTCTCTATTGAACTCTGGCTCAGGTTGGTGTTCAGCTGATGAAAAATGGAACAATTGTTTGAAACAAGGATCTGCAGCAAGGTAAATAAAACGAGCTTAGGGCAGGCAGTTTGCAGCTCTGTAGTATAAAGGGGTTTAAGGGGAAGCTGGTATTTATTGTATTAAAGTGTATTTTGAATGTGTTTCAAGTGATCATTTCCCAGATGCCTCTGGCAGAATGGGAAGGCTTCTCATTAGGATGAGAATTGGATCAAAAAGTAAATAATCTTTTTTTTTTAAAAAAAGCACATTTATTGTGTCATGTTACATAACTGAATTAAAGGAAATCAGGCTGATAATTCTTCAGCATCTCAGTGAAACGTGAGGAAGCAGCAGAATGAGTGTGGTGTTAGATGTGGTGAAAAATAGACAATAAGAGATGTAAAAACACCCTGTGGGAGATAGGCATGGACATGTTCATAGAGGAGATTTCCCACTGAAAGTTCCCTTTTTCCTCCCCTTTAAAACAAGTGCTAAAGCTCAAGGCAATTAAAACATATCCAAGTATTTCAGCCAGTTTGGGACAGACCAGAATCTTAAAGAAAACAACACATTTTTATCATCACTTAAACCTACACTCTGTGGGAGTCCTGCTGATCTTTAATTATCACTTTTATATATAGAACACAGCTGTTCTTTATTTCTATAGAAAAGGAAACACTACAAAACGCAATTTTTTTGCAACTCATGTAGATTAAGTCTTGCAAGTTCCAAAAAATGGTGCTGGAAAAAGTCATGGAATAATAGACTGGCTTTGCAAATAGAAGTTGTAAACACAAACTGCTGTAGGAATAAATATTTTGTGAACGCCAAAGGACTCTGTAATGGTCGGACTGGATGATCTGGGAGGTCTTTTCCACCCTTAATGATCCTGTTGGATGAGCTATTTTTCCCCTACAATTTCTCAATGAAATTACGTTCTGCCGTCAAACACTTGACGTTCTTCTTGAGCGAATAAATTGGAAGGATTGGGAATAAACCTGACAGGTAATAACTAGGATTTGTTTTCTCCTTCTCCCTCAAGACCTGGAAAACTTTGAGCCGAGGCCAAGAAGCAAAGTGTCAGTGAGAGAGGGACAAGGAGTGGTCCTGCTCTGCGGAACTCCCCCACACCACGGAGGTACGGTGAGGGACAGCCCCAACTCCCCGCCTCAGGAATAAATAATAATTATAATAATAATAATAATAGTGGGATTAGCACCGCAATATGCTCATGCACCAGTTACTGGGTTTGCAACAAATTCGGGCTTTGCTTCTTTAGAAGACACCCTTTTTAATTATTTTGTGAGGGAATAGAACTTGCCGTTCCTTGGGTGGGACACAGCAAGGACAGCGTGAAGGTCTGCAAGATTCTCTGCTGCCATTCCTGGTTATCCCAGGGCCTTGGAACTCATGGCATGGCAGAAGAGCAGCCCTCAGCAGTTCTTCCTACACTAAAACTACTCCAGGTCTCCACGGAATGGCTTTTTCCCCTTCAGTGCTTGCTCCTGTAATGTTCTCATTTCAATCCTCCACCAGCCACACTGGATTTGTCATGAAGGTTTGGCTTGTTGAATCCCTGATTCTATCCCTGCCTGATAATCATAGAATAATTTAGATTGGAAGGGGCTTCTGGAGAGGTGAACTGCCTGATTAAAGGAGGGCCACTCAGATCAGGGTGCTTAGTTAATTATCAGTGCTTCAGATGGGGAATTAAAAGGAATTTTCTGATGAATTATTTGGGATGCTCACCATAAGACCTTGGAGATCTTCCTTTATGGGTGGAGTAAATCCAGGTGAAAAATTTACCCTAGTAAAGCAAATATCTATTAATAAAGAGGAAATATCAATGGTATAGTAACCAAATTGTCTTGGTCTGGACTTCAAGAATCAGTAGTTTCTGGGTGACTCACATTCTGCTTCTGGCAGCTGCAGTTTTCCATGCCCTGCTCCCAGCAATCCTCAATTCTTCTTAAAGAAACAGAGTTATAAGACAAATTCCCAGGAGAAGGTAAACAGAGATCTAGAAAGAAGATGTAGGAATTCAGAGAGGGAGAAAAACCCATCAATCAATAGAAGCCCCTTCAGTCCTGCAGAGAGGAGGTGTCAGTTCACTGGGTGTTTACAGCCATCAGAAAGGAGGGTGTAATCAAGGAGACAAAGTGAAACCTGGTCCTTAAGGGCAAAAAGGCTTCAAAGAGTTCCTCAAAGGTATCAGTGGGACAGGCAGAAAGACAACACATCCATCCTAGAGCCAGTGAACTATCCATTTTCCTCCTGCTGCAGGGTAAAATTATGATTTGACAGAAAGGAAGGAGGAGGAGAAAACATTGAGAGCAAATAAACATTTACCACATGAGCTCCCCCCAGATTAACAGAACTGACAAAATGGGATCCACGAGCAAATCCTTTAGCAGAGGATCCCTGAGGAGCTGGGAGCTGCTGACCAACAGGCCTGGAAAATCCGTTCCCTCAAATAACAAGTCTCCAGGGAACAGAGCCTGAATCCTTTTGTCATCCCTAAACACTTTAGCACCCAGAATTATCTTCTGCGGGGATGAAGCACATGGTGTGAGCCACGATAAGTCACAGACTTTTTAAGGGGATGTGAAGATGTTTTTATTGAAAAGGATTTCTATTTAGAGGATTGTTTTGGTTTTTTTAAATTGAAACCCTTGCCTCCACCTCACAGTACCTACAAGAGGAAGGATTACTAACTGTGCTTCCAGCTCACATTACAAGCATTCCGTACAGCATTTTAAATGTGCCAGGAACTAGAGAGAATGTAGGGAATTTGGAAGATAAGCCCCAACAGCAGGGAAAGAGTTGCTTTTCCTGTGATGTAATGAGTGGAAGGAAGACAGGAACCCTCTGTACAGCAGTTGTTTGAAGCAGCTGCTATAAATATAGGAAATTTGAAATAGGAAGCGCTGGGTAAAACCTCCTGCCAACCTCTGAAAGTCAGTGTAACAATAGAAGAAGAGGAAGAGACAGAAAGGAAAACAAGGAGGGTTCATTAATTCAAGTCCTCCCATATAACATCCAGGAGACGGAAGGAGAGCTCCAGAAGTGTTTCTAACACCCATGGTCTCTAGGGAACTGTCTCACTTCTCTTTTTGCCCTTCACATTGCCAAGTTTATCTGGATCTGCACCACGGCACTGGAGTTAAACCTCCTGCTCCATTCCCAAGAAAGCTCAGCAGATCTCATCAGGACACTCAGCTGCTTGTGAGACACAAGAGTTGATCCATGGTCAAAAACATTTAAAGCTTAATTGGAACTAAACTTTATTTTCCGATGCATTTGACAAGGAAAGATGTGCTGCTTCTTTTTCATGTGCTGCTTTCTTAACTGAGAGCACTGCCAGCCTATTTCTGTACGAGAGAAATGAGTGATTCACTTAAACAGAGGATAAGAATATATTAGTCAGCTATAAAACAAAAACAAACAAACCCCACCAAGCAAACAAACAAATGTACAAAAAGGCTGCTCCAGCAGCTTTAACCTATCTCAGGGAACAAAAAAGAGAATTCCATATTGCTGTGAACTAATGTTAGGATTTTCAGGATAAATCAAACACAAGCATGAAAGAAAAAAAGACCCACCTAACTTTATATCTCAGCTCTATTAAGACATTAAAAATTACAGTTAGCAAGCACAAAATCACAGCCTGTAATCAGGTTTTAAAGCAAGAGCAGGGCTGCCCTGTGTTATCTGACCCACCCCAACCCCTCTATTCCCCCAACCAGCTCCTCCTCACCAGTGCATTCATGGGTGACTCTTGTTATTTATGGGGCTCATCACCACACCTTACAAAGTTCAGTTTTGCCACCCCTCAGCAGGGCAGGGGGATCAGGTGAGCTGCATTTTTTTTCCTTAACCAGATCCCTCCTCTGCTTTCAGTTCTTTAGGGCAGCCCTTTTTCCCTGTGCAATCCGCCTAAATAATATTTTACTAGTGAAAAATAGCTGTTTAGAGAGAGCTCCGAGGTAGAGAGAGGAGGGAGGAAGCTGGGAGAAGCCTTAATTTCTGCAGCTACACGTGAGCTTGACCTGCCTGTGCTTAAGAAGCTGCTGCCTAAATGGTAATACTTGACACAAGACTGTGGGGTTGGACTGTTGTTCATTTATTTTCTTAGAAGTGAAGCCTGATCTAAAGCCTGTTTCCTTCGAGCTGACTCCCTGCAGAGCTTTAAGGAAGTTGCTAATCTTGTTAGGAGCAGCAGGATCACTCTGCATTTGCATTTATTTGTGTGGAAGAGCTGCCAGGGCCGGGAGCAGGACGGAGGCTTGGGGCTTTCCTCTGTGCTGACATTGCTGTAGGGAGGCTAAACAAACCCCAAAACACTCCTAAGGAAGTAGGAGTCCTGTGGGGGTAAAAATTCCTAATCCTCAGCCTGCAGCAGGGTGGGGAAGGAGGCGAAACTGGAGTTTGGAAAGGATGGGATGAGATGAGCAGAGCTGTGAAAAGGCCTTTGATTTCTGCATCTTACATTAAATGCTGCACTTGATGAAGTGCATAACATGAAAGGGAGGGTTTGAAGTGTCTCTCCCTTTGCAAAACTCAGTGCCTGAGTCATGGGCTGAGAGTCCCTTTCTCTCTGCTCCTGGGAATCTTTAATCCAGCTTTCCCAGAGCTCCAGAGGGAGGCAGGGAGGGATGATTTGGGTTTGAGCCCAGCCTGGAGCTGCTGGGCTGCAGATCCAGCAGGGCTGGTTTGGGTTTGCCTGGGCTGAGGGAAGCACTGGAACGTTCAATTTGTATACCAGGAATGATTATCAGCTGCTCCCCTTTCCCAGGGGGAAAATTTCCAGAATTTCCTGAAGGGAAATTCTCAGGGCTGACAGGGATGGGAGAGGCTCTCCAGCCTGGTCAAGCTCAGGAATTGCCCACCTGAAAGGTGAGGTGGATTAGCAGCTTTTTGGGTCTCTGAGGTGAGAAGGGACACTGACACCATGATCGCTTCCCTTGGATTACAAAAGCCCCAAACAAATGCACCCTAATATTGCAGAACTACAAAATAGCTCCTGCTCTACCATAAAAGAGAGAGCAAAGGGCTTTTTCTCCTTTCTTTGGCTCAGTTAGTTGAACTGCTCATCTGATTTATTCCAAGTGACCCAAAAGTGAAGATTTTATAGCACAATGCTGGATTTTCATTGCTGTTACCTGTTGCTGCAGTAACTTTCCAAGAATAGATAGTGGATAAAGGAGTAGGTTGCTGGTATTATGTCTTATAAGCATGAGAAGAAGTTCAACATCCAAAGTCTGGCTCCTTTCTCTTGAGATTTCATCTGACTCCCACAGAAGTCAATTAAAATTAGGGTTTTTACGGAGTTTAGTAGAGCTGAATTAGGCTCCAGGCAAGGATGGCCTGCGGATGGGTGGTGATGAACCTGCAGTTAGGAGAGGGGGAGTGTTTATATCCCTTATGCTGGGGGAAAAGGGATTTAAGTATGACTAAGAGGGGCCTGTGCTTGTTCCCAGTTAATGGGAAAAATTCATCAATAGTCCCTGAAGCAATGGTGGGGAGCTCAGAGGGAGAGAGGCACAGAAACTCCAGAAAATGAAGTCAGCTGGAACCCCCTGAGAACAGAAACCAGGACAGAAAAGGTCTGGTTCTCTTTTAGTGATTAATTAATTCGCAGATTGACCTCCTGAAGAATGCCTGTGTAGCATAAAGTTGGCTTTCATAGAGTTTTGTTCTATTTTATTCCATCCTGAACAGAAGATTCAGCAGCATCACTGGCTGGAGTTTGGGGTTCCATGCCATAAAATGTTTTAAAGATCCTTCCTGGGAATCCTTTTGGAGTTTTGGCAGGTAGAGGGATGCCCTTAGAGAGGGTCAGGGCTTTCTTCAGCCCTGTAATTTCCACCAGCAGAACTTTGTCAGGGAAACTTCCAAACTGCTTTTTCCTACCAATCATTTTTAAAATTCCTTCCAGATTCTCTTGGATACACTCTCCCAGCATGGAAATCTGAGCATCCAAATGTCAGGTTCAGCCACTCAGAGGGGTTTTATTGCCCAGGAGGTGCCTTAGTGCAGGTCTGGGTGAGGAGGAAGGCAAGAATTCCAGCTGGCAGGAAAAGCTCATCAGGGTAGCAGCCCTCAGTGCTTTGGGAAATCTGGGGAGATGGCAAATCCAACGTGCTTCTTCCACAGAAATGCTGACAACATTAAATTGAACATAAACTGAAGTATTTACCTTGTAAATCTTCAGCGTTTTCTGTAGAGTCCCCATCTTGCAGCTTAGAGACCTTCAAAAAAAGACGAGTTGAAATGGGAATTTTGCACACTCGGGTCTGCTGGCCCAGACAGTGTGCATCAGCAAAACCTGCTCCTGAGCCAGGAAAACAGTCTGTGTATCTCTGCAAGGCAGATCACGTCATGGCTGCAGCCCCCATTTCTGATCCTTCCTGTAGGCAAACCTCTCCATCTCCAGATCTTCCTTTGTAAATAGATGCTTTAAGGTACCTCAAAGTCCACGGGCAGGTAAATGTGCCAATGCAGGGCTTAAATCCTGTGGGTGAGCACATGTACCTGCACACACCTGGGGTTACACCGAGAATTAATTGCTGCCTCTCCCAGGTTTGCTGCAGACCTCGGAAAAGTTTCGCATTATCTGCAGTAAAACGGAGCCTGTTGCAGGATTTAGCCAAGTATAGAAAGTGTCATTGATTGCTCCCTGGAGATGCATCATTTCTAATGAGAGTCCTAAAATGCTGCAAGCTGATAACATAAAACTCCACAAAACTACTGGAGTTTGCAGACTTATTACCATACTGCTCCCATGCCGGAGCTGAGGGGGGGAAAGCGACGTAAATAATCTTTTTGGAATGGGGTTGTTGATGGGGGAAATGTGTAAAAATGAAGCCGTTGGCAGAACACTGTTAGCTTATGAATTATGCATTTAATTAAGGGGAGCTAAACTGGTAGATTCGGAAAGTTCTGATTTACTGTGGCTTGTAAAAGGCAGGATTTGAGTCCTGCTCCTGCTGTTGGGTGCAGAGCAGCTGCAGAGTGGGGCTGACAGCAGGCCCTGGGTGACCCCACTGATGCCTTAAATGGCTCCCTAGAAACAGAGAGCAGACAGGAATAAAGGAATAAAGGAGGGATTGATTGGAAAGGCCTTCAGAGGTCACACTCTGGCCTCCAGAGGCTCCTGCCTCAGTGCATCCCAAAATGGACAATGACAGCTCCCGAGTTCTTCCCACTTTGATATCAGCATCAATTCCCCAAGCAGAAGCCAGGCAAGGATGGAATTTGCCCAAGCTTGCCCCCCTTTCTCTCCCCAAGATGAAGGTTTGCAGTTGTTGGGCCCAGGAGGGTCTGGGTGTCCTTGGAGAGCGAGCTGGAGAGGCTTTGTTATGTCAGTGTGAGCATGAGAGAACAGCACTGAACGAGCTCCAGGGAGCTGCAGAGTTACACTGGGCACTGCAGGGCTGGAAACAGAAAAGTTCAAACCTAAGGCATCACCACGCTGGGGGATCAGCTCTGAACCTTCTCAGCACCCAGGGCTTGGTCCAAACACCTTTCCCAAAAGCAGGGAATGGTAAACTCACAAGAATATCTGCTTTTCCAGGGTGAGCTGGTCAGATAAATCAGTTTTAAGTTGCCTGATCTATAGATCTACATTATGAAGGTTTGCATTGTGGAGAACCATGTGGGAAAAGGAGGCGGAAAAGGGGCAGGAAGTGAGACTAGGGCAAGAAGTATGGAAGATAAGGGGATATTTGCTATCAAATGTACCATAGGATCAAATACTAAGTAATCTCCAAAGTGTTATGTGCAGCTCACTTCCTCCCTCCATGAAAAGCCAATGACAAAGATCCTTGTTACCAGTTTAATTTTTCCACATTGAGAGTGAAGAAAGGAGCTGTAGCCCTGAGCAGCAATTTGCCCTCAGGATTTTCAGAGGGAAAGCACCATAAACAGAAATTATTTACCAAAGCAGCTTTTCCACGCCTTTGCAGGGCTGCCCTTCCTGCTTAGGAGTGGGGTGAGCAGGAAAAGGAGAAATAGCAGGAGACAGAAACTGCAGGGGACAGAAACTGCAGGGGACAGAAACTGCAGGGGACCTCCTGAAGTGGCTTGAAATGAGTTGAAAACTCGAGCAGTGCTTACCTGGCCTGTGCTAATTTGTGCATCTCCGGCGGCTTTGCTGCTTCATTCCGCTGGGAAGGGATGCCTGACATGTGCCTCCCCTTTTCCAGGCTTGTCCTACGCGTGGATCTTCAACAACAACACCTTGCATCTCCAGGAAGACAGCCGGCGCTTCGTTTCCCAGGCAACAGGAAACCTGTACCTGGCCAAGGTGGAGCCCTGGGATGTTGGGAATTACACATGTGCCGTGAGCAGCGCCGAGGCTCAGCGCCAGGTGTGGGGTCCCCCCACCGCCCTCACCCTCCGAGGCGATGGTGAGTCAACAGCAGGGCTTTGGCTGCCTCAAAACACCCAGCTGCTGCTGCTCCAGCTGCTGGGAATTCACCCCCACCGAGGGAATATCATCCCCAGTGAAGGTCGTGCAGCCCTGCAGTGAGGTTTGGGCTGTGAGGGGTGAGGAGATGGACAGGCAGAGACACTTCTCAATGTCACTGATCAGCAACAGAACGTCATGTGACACTTCAGTACTTCCCACCTCGTGCCCGTGTCAAGGTTCAAATCTGACAAATCTTTCTAAATTTATCATCTGAGTACAGCTCAAATAGCAAACCCAGAGAGCTGCTTCAAATCGAGCCTCCGAGGTGAGAAACTCCCCTGCACACGTGCAGATGCCTTCCTGGCAACACTTGAAATTAAATGTTCACAGGCAGAAATGCAGACCTGGAAATCTGTACACAAAGTTTGTTTTGTGCGTTTGCCCACCTAAATCTCAACACACTCGTGCTGTTTGCAAAGCAGTGGCGACAATCAGTGACAAAAGTCTGTGCAGAGTTGGATTTGGAGGATAAACAGAACTCAGCTGTGCATTATGGAATAATGCTCTCACTGCAGGGCTGTGCTGCTCAATAATGTCAGCAGATCCCACAAACCAAAAGCTGCACTTCCCCAGCTCCAACGTTAATAATTTGGCACAAACTGTGATTGCAAATGTTCAAGATCTCTTCTGATTCTTTTCTTTCTTTTCATCACTCTCTTCCTTTTCTCAGACTCCTTCTATCAGTCTCTCTATCTTCTCCCATTCACTTTGGTGGTCTCTGGATTGGCTCCAACGCTGGCAGCCCCTAAGGCAACAGTGGAAGTTGTATGTGCAATATTATCCAGATGCCTGTTTAATATAAAACAAGAATTGGTTCATTTTCTGTGTGGGATCTGGGCAAAGACACTGCAGGAAAATGTCTGATTTATGTTCGTCCCTACTGCTGGAATGAGTTTCACTGCGAGACACATAAAAGACATTTAAGAAGTTCAGCTAAAAGTTTAGTTTCCTAAATCCATCCCAAACCTTCTGCAAAATTAAATGCCCTGAATTAATACTGGATTATCTGTGATTTATCAGATGTTCCGCCAGATTTTCAAATATGATAATTCCATCTAATTACATCAGCCTTCCTCAAGTCTGCAGCTCACATTTGGAAGTTTTAAAAAACTTTCAAGTGTTTTGCAAGCACTTTGGACATGGAATTTTCTAATTTCTTTGCACACAGGATCAACTCAGTGTTCTGAGAGTGACTAGTGGCAAAAGCATTGCTCGGTGAGAGGAGTGAACACAAAATTATCTCAAAAACCTTGATGTACAGCAGACTAGTAATATAAAACTTGTATAAAGTCACGCTCTTCAACTCCTAAAGGCAGGGAGTTTAGAGATCTCACAGAGTTTTCAGCACAGGGTTGAACGCCACCCATGAGGTCGAGCCTGCTCCATCACGCGCTGCTCACCACGGGCGGAACATAAGGCTCTGAAGTGATTCATGCCACGCTTCCTTTTCACCCTGAAATTCTGTGGCACGAGGCAGGCCTGGGGCTCAGCTGGAGCGAGCTGTTTTGATGTTCCACAGGTGCCATGGGGGAGTACGAGCCAAAGATTGAGGTGCGTTTTCCAGAGACGACCTACGCGGCCAGCGGCTCCTCTGTCAGGCTGGAGTGCTTCGCCCTCGGAAAGTAAGAGTTTTGTTTTTATTAAATGTGTGCTTTCACACTGCTCCTTTCGCCTTTACACGCTAGAATTATTCTGGTCAGAGTGGGATTTGTGATTCCTGTGTTTTGTTAACCTTGCTTTGGTTGTTTCTGTGCTGTGTGTTCCCAAGGAAATGAGACAGAACTCTGTGCTGGAGCTGAAGCTCGCTTGGGCGCAGCTTGAAGCAGGGGGAGGGAATGTGGGAAGAGGAGGGAAAACTGGAACAAAGATTTTCTTTCTTGAGAGTAGTTTTAACTCTCAGATGAGGCCTGAGTCCAGGTGACAGCACTCAGTGTAACTGCACAGTCACACTTATGGGTATCAAAATAAGAAGGTTTTTTTGCCTGTGTGACAGAGAGTTGGGTTGGAAGGGATCTAAAAGCTCATCCAGTTCATCAAGTTTCAAGCCCCTGACCTCAGCAGGGACACCTCCCACTGTGCCAGGCTGCTCCCAGCCCCAATGTCCAGCCTGGCCTTGGGCACTGCCAGGGATCCAGGGGCAGCCACAGCTGCTCTGGGCACCCTGTGCCAGGGCCTCCCCACCCTCACAGGGTACAATTCATTCCCAATATCCCATATAAACCTACTCTTCTTCAGTTTGGAGCCATTCCCCTTTGTCCCGTCATTCCATCCCTTGCCTCTCTCCATCCTTCTTGTAGCTCATTCAGGATCTGAGAGGACATAATGAGGTCACCCTGAAGCTTCTCCTCTCCAGGCTGAACAATTCCATCTCCCCCAGCCTTTCCTCCCAGCAGAGCTGCTCCATTCCTCTGATCCCCTGGTGCCTCCTCTGGGCTCTCTCATTGCTAAGAATCAAATGTGGGGAATCAGGTTATGTTTGAAGAGCAATGAGGGATCTCCTGGCTCTCCTGTCTCCAAAGCAATACTAAGGAGCCCTAGGAAGACCCAGCAACAGCCCTTCCTTCCAAAACTCCATTTTCCTGCATTTTTCCAAGGTTTCTTGCACTGCTGTGCCCATTCCCAGCTGCAGTGGTGGCTCAAGCAGCCACTCTGCATTCAGGGACTGAATCACTGTAACCAGCCTACAAAGCCCAGTCTTTCCAATGAGCATCGTTTTCCCTGGAAAAGCCCAAATAACCCTTAGATTCTTGACCTCTATTTAGTTTAAGTTCACTTTGACAATCCATTTTAAGGCTGTAAGCTTTTAAAGTGTTTAGAGCTTTCCCAGAGGTTAAAAGCCTGACTTGCAGACAGCACGAATTAATCAAAAGTTCCTCTGGAACCTACGCCGGGAAGTAGAAAAATAAAGCAAATAAAAAGTTAATAAGATTGAAATGGCCTTGCCTTTCAGATGAGATTTCTATACAAACTAATACTAGAGCTAATTTTTATTAAAGGTATATGCACTTTTTTGGCCCAAAAGCAGTACCAGACTTTAGCACTCCTGCTAAAGCTGATTTTCTTTTCCAAGTACTGCCAAGCTACTTCTCTTGAAATACCTCCTCAATTGTGTGTTAGTCCATGCAGGCTTTACATTTCAAGTTGTCATTTCTTATTTCCATCTGTTGCGTGGAAAGCACTGAACAATGGCAGAGGAGAAAACAGTAAATGAGCTGCACAAAGCAGTGACATCTTAGGGAAGGGGTAAAGATGGGCTCGTGTTCATGTGATGCACAGATTTGGCCATTTTAAGAACATCTTAAGGAGAAAAAAGGGGACTGAAAGGACACGTGGATAAGGAGATCCCTCAGAGAGACCCCTCTATGCAGTGTTGGGGAAGGGCTGAGAGGGTTAATGCAGCTTTAATGTAGATTTTCTCCTTTGTGTGCAGGACTGCAGCTGAAAGCAGTGCTGCCATAGTCCCCTGGAGTTACCCTGCCTAAATACCAGGAATCCACAGGCCAAAAGCCATTTTCCACGTGCTCCCTGCCATCACACTACTGAGTGAACCATGTGTTGGAGGTGCTGCTTAGGAGCAGAGGCTCTTTGGTGGCAATACTGGAGAATTTCTCAGAACTTCTCGTCTTAAATTTTATTTTTAAAAGTTTGACGTTTCATACAGAGCAGCACAGGTTTCAGTCTGTTTTTTTTTCTCTCTAAACAAAGCCTTAAACCACCTTTTCACCAACATGTCCATCCGTGGAAAACCTTTATTTCAGAGCTGGCATTTAGATGTGAAGAAAGCAAGCGAAACAGATTGCAGGTGAAACACTCTTAACTTATTAGATAAGGCCAGATTTCTGAAGGTATGCAGGTGATTAGTGGCATTGTGAAAAGCTGGAAGTTTCCTGCCTCCAACTGTTTACAATTGCAGGCAGAACCATCTAAAGGCAGCAGCGTGGCCGCCTGTGCCTCCAGATTCCCGAATTCCGCTAAAACCCTGGCCCCTGCTATTGTCTGTTTATGTTAAAATCAATTCAGCCCAGCATTTGTTGAGCTGTACCTCTGATCTGCCGCGAGCACCGGTGGTTATTATCTCGCTTGGATTTCAGAACTGCTTCCCCATTATCCATAATTTTCTATATTCACACTGTTAGGCCGCTGGCTCAGACAATGCCGCGGCCGCCGCTGCCTGGGCGCCGTGAATGAGAGAAATCTTCCACGCCGGAGGCAGATCATAGGCAACCCGCCGGGGTTTTGGTCTGCAGAAGTCTTAAATGAAAGTAGTTTTGTGGTATTTAGAGAAATAGCGTCTCTTTTCTGCACGGAACAGCAAATCACACCAATTGGGCCTAGCTCAAAAGGCACCTCTGCGGTTCAGGTATAGCTACCAGAGGCCAGACTCACGGCTGAGTTTAAAGCTGGATTTAAAATGTCTTAAAGATCCCTTCTTTTTTACGTGGAGGAGCTCAAAGTCGCCCAAAATACTCTCCTCTGGGTAGGTGCATTCCACATAGCTCTGCTGCAAAGCTCTCTTTGCATTTCGCATTAAAATATCACTAATGATTTTTACAAATCATCTACCAGCCCCAGAAATTCCTCTTGTTTTGAGGAAAATGAGTAAAAGGGGGTCTGACATTTATTTATTATTATAAATACTGATATTCATTATGTCAGTATTTCTCCTCAGAAAGAGGGTTTGGAGGGATGGATCCCAAATGGACGAAGGATGTCAGGCCAGTCCTTGACTTTGACCCTTATTTTGCAGAGCAGACAACACAAATAGAAGATTTTGAAGAGGAAATTAGTGTTCTCTGTGATGGAAATATAAGGCAAAGTGCAGCTCTCTGATGAATCTAAACAAAAAACTGCACCTTATAGTTAATCCTTTAAAAGAAGGAAAACTGAAATATGAAATAGTGGCTCCACTATTTCAAATCCTGCAGCCTGTGGCAGTTTAATAGAAGAGATGAGACTTTGTGTTCTGCACCAATATTCATTATGATGACAGTGTTTAATATTATGCCAGTATTAAAAGTCCTGCTTTGGATCAAGCTCTATTAATCATGCCATATATCCAAATTATTGTTCCCTGTCTTTCAGGGGATTGAGCACCATGGAAAGAATTATGTTCAGTTGAGTTATACTGTGCTGCTTTCTGTAGATTTCTCTCAAAATAACTTTTTTTTTTCCCTGTTGCACAAATAGGAATAGTTCCTGGAATGAAAATAAGCAAAGTAGTTTCCATGTCTGGTGCACATATTTATTAAACTGTGTCTGTGGTTTATATTTTTCTTCATTCCCTTCTCAAAGAAAGGGAAATAATCAGTTCAGAATCTCTCCATATGGGCTGTTGCCAGCTCTCCGATGAGAGGTTGTAAAAAGCATACGTGAATAATATAAAACAAGATTTCTTTCACCCCAGAATATTCATTTTTCATGGGAAGATCCCACCTATTCCTCTCAATGTACTCATGGAAGGGTTTTTCTAGCAGCTCTAGGAATAAGTAGGTAATCACACAGCTCCAAGGGGGTTCCAAATAACCATTTTTACTAAATTTACATAAAAAACCCCATGCTTCACCTCTGCTGTATTCTCAAGTTTATGTAGGAGGCTTTAAAAGGGTCAATCACAGGATTCTAAAATCACAGATGTGGGAATGACCTTTGGCACCACAAGTGAAGTTTTCAGCCCCAATCCCTGGTGGGACCAAGGCCTGAGGATTTGTTGTGTCAGGGGTGAGCAGATCTCACACCATCCAGGTTGTGCCTCCAGGAGACTGAGACTCCCTGCAGGAAACTGCTGTTTTCAGGTAATCCATCAGGAGGATCCAAAATTAAACACTTTAATTATGGAGCTCCTCGGATCCTAATTCTTCCTGGTGTCAGCGGCGATGCAGCCTTCAAAGCTCAGCTCAGGCTCATTTGTCTAACGAGCCACGGGCTTCATTACCCCAAATGCAGATTGAATTCCCCTCTGAAGGGCCCCCAAATTCACAGGACAAAAGATGAGGCACGGTCCCAATGCATCATCTTCTCTGAAAAAGGTGAACCCTCCCTCCTGGTGTGGGCTCTAATTCTGCAGACAAATTAATTTCACGTTCGCTGTGACAAGAACTTGTCACCCACCACAAAAGATTTCCCATCTCCCTTTCTTTCCCAGTTAGTAACTTATGGTTTCGTGATTCTGCCGCCTGTATGGTGGAATATAAATTAAATTAGTGCTCCTGGATGCTCTGAAGGTTTCAAATAAACTGCAGATTTATGTACTAAGACACTCTCATATTTATGCACTGTTTTCTTATTTACTCAGGAGAAAGCCAGACTTTGTCTATGAAGTGTAATAAATTTGAGAACTGCACTCAATGTTTCTTTATGTATTCCAAAACTTTTCAGGCCCAAGCAGTTATGGGTTTTAATCTGGTTGTTGGGAGGAGGGACTAAGTGACAGAAAGACCCATGAAGGGCAGAGCCACCTCACACCTGGGTGGGCAGGCTGTGGTCTGTGCAGCAATGTCAGATCCTGAATTTCCAAGGAATAAGAACATGCAAAACGATCCCACAAAAACTCACAAGGCTGTATTTATCGGACTAGGTTTTGTATATATTTACCTACACCTAAAGGACAGTTTCACTCTTTAGAACATCAATTTCTAAATGGATTGTTTGTTCCAAAAATCCAGTTTAATCAAACTAAATTCTACATTTAAATTCGTGGCTGTTTTGAGGATTTCAACCTTGAAAGATTTCTCATGGCCCGAGTAAGAGGTGCTATTAAGAGATTTGGTTAAAGATGTAAACTAGCAGCAGAAAAAAGTGAAACCAGCCAAACCCCCTGTTTTCTGCAAAATATGGTGACTGAAGACTCTGGGTATTCTGTAGCAGTAAGGCATCAATGAGGAAATGCAGGTGTTTTCTGGGAAGGTCCATCCCATGGAATCGGCTGAGCTGTGGATATTCCCATATTCTGCTCCTTTACCTGTAGCTCAGGTGGAGCTGCTGTCCTGACTCGGGAATTCCTTCTCCTGATAAAATCCAGGCTCCCTGGCAGGAGAACAAAGTGCTGTTAACTATTTGTCATCTTTAAACGCAGCAAAGCTGATGAACTCCAAAGTTTCTTGGTCTGGCTGAGCTGACACCAGGAATGAGTTTCAAAAACCCTCACGGGTTCGCAAAAATGAGCTGAGCTCGCCTTGAAACGTCCCCAAGGATGTCATTATGAGTCTGTGGTGCAGAGAAGGAGAACAGGGGAGCACCTTCAGTTCAAACATTGGCCAAGTTGACTTGACAAGTTGACAGAAGAGGCCTTTTCCCACCGAGCGCTGCCTCTGGCCTTGGTGTCAGCACAGAACTTCCTCATTCATGAATAGTCAGTGCTGAGAGAAAACAAATGGCTGAGAGAATGGGAAATATGCAGATTAAGCCCTTTCAGGTGGCAGAATGCATCTAATTACTGTTTTCTTCTCCCATATGTCTGTTAGTTCCCTTTAATCTCTTTGTTACATTAAAAAAAAAAAATAATACAATTAAATCCAAGAAGAGAGGCCTTTAAAGCAAGTAGTTCAACGCTCCTGGCATTCTGCAGGCTGCTGTTCCACAGTTGCTGCTCGCCCAGTGTTTAATATGCAGGAGGATTTGCAAAGGCAGCCGAGCTCTCCTTGGTGCAGCTGAATCCAGCACGGGGCTGGGGAGCTCCCCTGGCTGTTCTCCTGCCTGGAGCATGGCACTGGTGAGCCAGGCTGGGTCTGCACTGGAGCTGTGCTCCTTTTAAACAGCTCACAGGGTCTGGCTTTGTGAAGAGCTGAAGCTGAGCTTGCCGTGGAGCAATCCTGCAGGAACGGTGTGGTGCAGGATTAGCCTGGAGGAAGGAAGGCTCCAGGGAGGCCTCGCTGCTCTCCAAAAACACCTGAAAGGAGGAGCCTGAGCCAGCTGGGGATGGGCTCTTCTCCCAGGCCACCAGCCAAAGGACAACAGCCTCGAGCTGCACCCGGAGGGGTTTGGATTGGCTTTTAGGAGAAATTGGTTCATCGAAAAAAGCAGAGAAGCGTTGGGAAGGTGTGGTGCTGACTCCTTGGTGGATCGTAGAGAGATCACAGCAAAAAGCTGGAGAAAGCAATTCCTTTTTTAACCTTTTCTTCAATTGTAATAATTAACTTCATTTCTAAAGGGAACTTCTGTGGCTTCCAAGGAGAAATCCTTGACAAAGAATGTAAATATGAAAAGATGTTTTGGTAAGGTGCTTTCCTTGACCAGTGGAAGAGTTTTGTCTTTGTTTGTTTTCATATTTCTTGTGGACTGTGCTGGAGAAAGAGACAGTCAGACAGACAACCCCTCCAGCTAACCTGGCTGGAGAGAGAAAAGCTTGATCTTTCTTCTTGATAATATTTTGATAATAAAGCCTTCTGATTTTCAACAAATCCATGAACAGGAGTCATTTTGATGAAAGGCCCTGGAAATAGGGCCACAGAATTTCTACAGGAAGGGTTGCCCAGTGTGGACATTGACAAGTTGGATCAGAGAGAAATTTTCCAGCTCTCGGCCTTGTCTGGGAGAAGAAGTTGGTTTCTCACAGGCAGAGCTGAGAACCAGGAGAAGTTTGTGTAAACTTCACATGTGTTTTTGGGAACTATATGTTGCAGGTGGTGTTTTTTTACATTTTATTATTCCAACTTGTTATTCTATAACTCACCAATGATGCCACAGAGGTGTTCACCCAAGAACCAATGATTGTGACCTGCTCTAGCAACCCTGGATATAGAAAGGGAAAGATTTTCTTGCTAAAGAGCTTCTTTCATCTAAAGTTTATGCCACTATTTTTACCCTCACTGAACTCAACTGCGAC